>JBBPFJ010000400.1:0-41433 GCA_037975025.1 Excoecaria agallocha
ACAGATCTTCATTTCATATGAAGAACACGAAATCTGAATCAATTTTTATGACAGAGAAAATAGGCTTGAATCCGGGTCTTGCTTGCTGCCTTTGTTTTTGAGAGCAGTCTTTGGTTTTTAGGGTATATCTTGATATTGAGAGCTCTGATTGAGTTGATTTTTGATGTTTTGAAAACTAGAAAAATATATCTACAATTTTGTAGAAAGAATTGAGAACTGATTTTCATTGTCTGATAGTGAAAATTTGGATAGTTTCTCTGCTTGAAGCACGTAGCCACGCATGTGTATATTTCTTTCTTACCCGTGGCCACGTGAGCCTTTTCTTTCCCTTGTGCGTGGCCACGTCTGGTTCCTCTTGTGAAAACACGTGACCACTTGTGTTTCTTCGGCATAAAACTTCATTCATTGCACGTGGCCACGTGAGTTTTTCTTCTTCTTTGCACATGGCCACGTGTGTGATTTTCTGAATGATCTATTAGTACTATTTTGCTTATAAGTTGAGCTAGAGACCTCGGAATTGAGTGATTCTTTTTGCGTATAAAAATAGACTTCCATACCTAAATTTTATATGAGAAACCTAAGCTTAAATCTGTCTCTAAGTACATGTAATCTAGGGTTGAATCCGGACTTATTTTCTAGACTGTTCAATGTAACAGAAACTACAATTATGAGCAGATTGTTACTACACTTGATAATATGACTTTAAATTGATTGAGACATATAGTTGCTTATGTGATAGTAAAGTTAATTGAATGAGACATGTAATATGACTATCAATGAAGGATTTATATGCACACATATGCATTCATTTGTGTATATGAATAAAGACTAATGATGAAATATCTAACCTATACATGTAATTAGTCTTGTACATGATGGTCATATGCCAAATTGATATATATATATATATACACATGTAAATCCTATGACATGAAAGTGTACATTTTGACATGTACCTGTGATATGAAATAGAGAATATAATGGTATGACCTTGGCATGTGTATATGCCAATATGGAAACATGTTGATATTATATGTGTTGGTAAACATGCTCAAAAGAATAAGTCAACTATATATGAATGTACCCACAGGTATGTACATTTATGATTATGTATATGAGTATATGAGCATGTAATTGCCCTATGAGATAGAAGATGTTTTAGCATGACTATGAACATGTGAGATGCTTAATGTGAACATGATCAAGTATATGATATGATGATTATATGTCATGCCTATATGCTATGATGCAAATTGTATAGTCATACAGATTTGAATGAGCCAGATGTATAACTTGGCATATGAAATGTCCATATATCTGATTATACACCAGAGAATTCATAGTTTTATAAGACTATGTATATGTGCACAATATTATATATGAATAAAGTATTAATATGTGAATTGAACACGAATATAATTCTGCCTGTGATAGAGTTTTAGATGTGGATAGATAGGCGCCTATAGGGAAATTGCAGCTGCCATAGTTTGGCCCGATTGGGTCCATAGTATATATGATCCCGTTTGGATCATGATCAACCCCATTTGGGTTGATAGGCTACCCCGTTTGGGTATGCTTGACCGATCCACAGTACAGTTTGGCCCCGTTTGGGTCTATAGATTTGATATCTTCGGATATCCTTCTTTGATACCAATGTGTATCCATAGTTCCCGTTATCCACCGATAAAGCTAAGGTAGGCTAAACGTTATTCATAGAATGATCAAAATTAAATAGTTAAAGTTATTTGACTAAAGCTTGATATTGTGGCTTATATTGTTGGTTTACCACAGGAGTTATTTTTCAATTGAATATGTTCACATGGAAAATTGCCATCTATACGAATTATGAAAATGAAATATGTGTTACTCTCCTGGGTACGATGTTTATGTTCATGAGAATATGCTTTACGCTTTAAAGTATATGTTATTGTTGCCATGTTATGTTGGACATGTTATTTATAATATATGAGCATATTGTAAATGCATGTTTTAATGACCTGTGTGTGTGGTCATCCATCTGTAGATATTCCCTACTAAGCTTTATAGCTTAGCACGAGTTATTTATCCGTGTAGGTATAAGTAGCAAGACTTTTGTTGAGGGACGTTCTCTGCATCAGGAAGGGCCAACCATCGATTGATAACCTTGATGTAGGATGTTTTGTAATACAATTATCATATGTTTTGTATAAAGGCCAGTTATCTTATGTTATGTATAAAACCTATGTGGAATATTGTAACTCACTAGTAGTAAAGCTAAGACAGAATATGTGTGCATGTGATATACATAAAGTAATATTCATATAGTCTAATATGCATGATAATAGGTATGAAATGGAAAACAGGAATAGACTTGTAGCACGAATATAGGCATATGAAACCATATGGCATGATTAATGGCTAAATGATGATTAAATGAACATGTAGTGTAAGCATGATTAATAGTATTCATGATACATGTGTAATAGGGTATTTGTATAGGGGGTGTTACAAATAATATAATTAAATTTACACTTATCAAATACCCCACACTTAGCTTTTGCTTGCCCCTGAGCAAATATGAACAAAACAACTTCTCAAAATAATCAAACTCAAAATTAGATTTATACAATTCAAAACTAAGTTCAACAATCAACAAAAGTGCTCAATAAAATCTTGGCTAGAATAAACTCAAACAAGGAGATAAGGATTAGTTTTCATGTGTGTGTGCAAGACCAAACAATTTAAGCAATTTTCAAAAACAAAACACCAATGCACTTCATAATCAAGCTTTAGAATTGATGTATACATGTGGTTTCACACTTGAGACTCTTGACACACCATAGGCCTCTCCTTTAGCATTGGAACCCGAAGGTCATTTTCGCTAAACAACTCAAAGCAAAGCATAGAATAACTTAGGTCCTAATTAGATTGTATTGGAACTAAGGGATTGGCTATCAAAGAGATGGTCAAAAGATAATCAAACAGAAATAGGCACTTTATACTTGAATAAATCAAATTTCTAAAATTTCAAACTCTTAAGCACAATTCCTTTATCAAACTTTGCTTACTTGGTCTTCCTTTATGGGCATCTTATCCCTCTTGGATATATTTTATACGCATTGAAACCTATTGCAAGACTTTATAAATGACTTAACATCAAAGAAAAGATTAGGCCAAAAGAAACATTACTGTAATATTTTTTCCACTGTACGATTTGGCCCATGGTGTCCACCAGCTGCTCCTTCATGATAGGGCCGTATAATGTCCAATTGTTCCTTTTTTGGAACACATCTTTTTCAGTACTTGATCCAGGCATATCTTGATCAAATACGGATCATCCCATAAATAGTATCTTGCATCTACTTTCAGATTTTTCTTTTACTGCCATGTGAAATCCTTTGGAAGGTAACCTCCTACGAGATAATTAATGATATTAGCGTACCAAGGAACTGAATGATTACAAGAATAAATACCATAAATATATTCATTAGGAAATAAGTAAAAAATTTATCCTCTTTTTATATAGGCATGATCTAATCTCGATAGATGATCATCTAAAAAATTTTTAGCCCCATTTTTTATCTTTAATCTCCACATCAAATTTTTAAAGCAACAAAACCCATCTAATAAGCCTCGATTTGGAGTCCTTTTAAGCAAAGAGATGTCAAAGTGATGTGTGATCGGACCACACTGTTACTTTAGAACCAAGGAGATATGGCTTAAATTTTTTAAAGCTAAGCGCTATTGCCAAAAACTCCTTCTCTGTGGTGGTGTAATTGACTTGACCTCCTGTGAGTGTGTGACTAGCATAATAAATGGTGTGAAAGAATTTCTCCTTTCTTTGTACTAAAATTTCTTCTACTGCAAAGTCACTAGCATCACACATTATTTTAAAGGGTATTTTCCAATCCGATGATGCGATGATAGGTGTTGTAATCAACTTGTGCTTTAATTGATTAAAAGCCTCATTTTTTACCACTTTTTGCATAGCCGGGTTGAGCCTCCATTAGGGTTGCACCACTAGTTTGAAGTCCATCTCTATTGGAAATCGGTGTGTACAATACCTGAGACCAATTCCCTTCAAATATGAAGTTTTCCATCCTAACACTCCTTTGTGCTTCTTCAAGATATCAACTGAAATTTATTCTTCCAAACCTGTCATAAGTAAAAAAATAATTATTGATTTTTTATTTTCTTTTGAAAATACATATTTCAAATGTGAAGGAATAGTTTTAAGTTTAGAATTATTTTCTCCCTCAAGATGAAACTATTCATCCTCCTGTATTTTGTCACTATGCCCTTCTTTTAGTCCCTGCATTAGCTCTTCTTTTTTCTTTTCTTTTGCACATTTTTGGAAATTATCTATGAAGAACATAGATTATTCAAAGTCATAAGAAGGATGTTTCATCACCTTATTCACATTAAAAATCATTTCCTCTTTATTAAACCTTAAAGTAATTATTTGCCTACATACATCTATCAATGCTTTCATTGTGTTAAAAAATGGTCACCCTATTATCAACAGTACTTTACGGTCCTCCTCCATGTCTATCACCATAAAATCAATCGAAAATATAAAATTTTCTACTTTCACCAATAAATCCTCAATAATACCTTTATGCCTTTTCATAGATCTATCTGCCAACTATAGTGTCATTCAGGTCTCCTTAATATCACATATATTCAATTTCATACAAATTGAATAAGGCATAAAACTAATGCTAGTAACTAAATCACATAGAGCATGTCCAACAAAATTCCCTCTTAATTCACTAGGTAGTGTAAAACTACCCGGATCCTCTAATTTTTTAAGAATTTTATTCATTAAGATGGTGCTATAATTTCCAGGTAGTTGAATGGTACCTACACCTTCTAGATTTTTTTTATTAAAACATATCTCTTTCATGAATTTAGCATATTTAGGCATGTGTAATAGAGCTTCAACGAATGGTAAATTTACATGCCATTTTTTAAACATATTTAAAAACCTGGATAATTGTTTATTATTCTTTTCTTTTCTAGCTAGAGGTGGAAAAGGTAACTAGAATTCATCATGAGTAGTAGAGAAAAGTTTTCCTTACCTTTACCAACCAGTGATGCCTCATCGCTAATTTTTGAATTATAAATACTTACCTCCATTGCTTGTTCCACCATTTTTGAAGATTTCTTACTGGTTTTAGCTTTTTATACCTCTTTCCTACTTTGTAATGTGATTACCTTGGCTTCCTCCTTTGAATTGTAATCTACGTTAGATGGAAAGGTTCTTTGAGCTCTATTGGATAATGAATTGGCAAGTTACCACATTTGGTTTTCTAGGTTCTTAATAAATGCCTCTTGATTTTTCATCCAAATATCTTGCGATTTTCACCTAGCATCTTGATAAGCTAATATTGAATTTTGGTAGGCCATAAAACTAGCAATCATTTCTTCTATATTTGATTTATTTTCTGGTGGGGTTGGGGTTTTTTGGAATTCAGGTGGTTGATAATATTATGATTGATATGTGGAAGGGTAATGTGGTTGAGCTTTATTTTTGTATGAAGCGTGGATATTGCTATATAAAGCTTGATTCTGGTTAAAGGGAGCCCTTGGTTGAGGATTAAAAATGGCTACTTGGTTTCCTTCTCTCTATGTAAAATTAGGATGGTTTCTTTATTCTAGTTTATAAGTATTGCTATGGAGGTTCAAAGCATTCACTTCCTTTACTAATCCTTCACCATATTTTAGCTTGGGTGCTCCTTGAGTTCTTGAATAACCATCACACTCGTTAGACAACATAAATACATTTTTAGCCTTAAGATCATTTATTTCTTTTATATGCTCTTTCTCATTAATTCTATTTGAGCTTTAAACATAGCTATTTCATCCACATTGTGTGCTCCCTATTTCTTATGTGTAGCCCTAGAAGTTGCCTATTGAGCATCGTTAGTAGCGATCTCATAAAAAATTCTTCTTTAGGAACTTGATTCATAAAGCTGCCATTTGATGATGCATCTAATGAGGAACTCGTAGCTTGATTAGCACCTATATAAAAGTGTGCATTAGCTGATAAATAGGAAATTCATGGTGTGGATAACTTTTCAAGAGTCTTCTAAATCTTTCCCAAGCTTCATGGAATGGCTCCTCATAGAACTGCTAAAATTCATTAATTTATTTCCTAAATAGGGCTGTTTTAGTATGTGGGAAAAATTTACAAAAGAAATTTTCTTGCATCTGTTGCCAAGAATGAATGGACTATTTGGGTAACATTTGTAACTAGTCCCTAACCTTACCAATGAGAGTAAAATGGAATAGTTTAAGCCTAATAGCATCAGCTGATACATTTAGGATTTATACGGTATCATTAATTTCTAAGAACATGTCTAGGTATTGAGCAGGATCCTCTATATCCGATCCTAAAAACTAATTTTTTTATACCATTGTGATGGTAGCTAGTTTTATCTCAAAAGGTTGGTGATAAGGTATCCTAATAGTCATATGTTTTTCATTCCACTTAGGAATAACATAATCTCTAATGGTTCTGGGTCGAATCCTATTCCCTAGAGCTTGGTATGACATGTTTTGCTTTTCTATCCTAGGGGGTTGTGGATCATTTATGGGTGGATTATCATGAGGTAGGCCATTAATATTAAGAGGTGGGTCTAACTTTGGATTATTCATGTTTGCTCGTAGTCTTCTAATCCTATGAAACGTGTTTTCAATTTCAGGGTCTATAGGTAAAATTGGATCATTTCTCACTATAAACTATTCACACCTGCAAAATAAAAGAATAAAATTAGAAAATAGATAAAGAATAAGAATAAAAACATATAAAATTCACGTTAAAAATCTTTGATAAGTAAACAAACACCAATGTTTCCCAGCAATGGTACCAAAAACCTGACCGATATCTAGCAAGTGTGCTAGATTGATTAGTAATATAGGAAAGTAAGATTAAAACCCTAAATATCGAATCCAAGGGAAACTGTAAAAGCATAATAAAATTTTAGATTTTTAAAATGGAAACTTGTGTTGAAAGAAAGAAAGAATCCCAAAGTTTTGAATATCAAAGAGTAAGCTAAATTTTAAACAGAAATTTAAACAACTAACTAAGTAACAATGATGCAATTAATTATAAACTTAAACAAAGCAGCAAATAACGACAAAGAAAATTCAATGATAACAAAACTTTCATTGAAGGACTATCCACCTTTTTTTCTTATTCATATGAGTTAATTAAAAACAACATAGTTGATTATGGAAAACTGATAGTAAATTCAGATAACTTCTCAAAATATCTTTCTATGTAACAAATCACTTTATTTAGAACAATTCAATACTCAACATAAAAATTCCATTTATGAACTCCTAAATATCTATTAGATCCTTTCTTAAGAAATATCAATTCAATTCATTCTTAATTCACTCTTCATAACTTTAATTCACCTAAACTTAACACACAGTTACCATATTTTTCAAAAATAACCATGCATTAAATCAAATGAACTAAACTATGAACATGCATACCTAAAACCAATATTACAGTTGATTATTAACCATTTCTCAACAAATTAACAACCAATATAAATACAACTCAAGATAAGGATTTTCGCTCAAGAATTAAGAAATAATCAAGCTGCATTCAACAGAAGGCCAAACTAAGTCATTACATAAAGAAATATGAGGCTGCAAGTTCCCTCAGCAAAAGAAAATGAACTACTCACTCATTATCATTAAAACTTAAACAAAAATAAGATAAACTAAAAAACTAAGAATTACATAAAAGGCTATCTAAATTATACAATGAATATCTCTCTCTCTATTTTTGTATATGTCTTTGTATTTGTATCTTGGTGCTCCTTTTATAGCTTGGAAAGAAGAGTTAAAATAACCTTTAATTTCCTACTTAACTTCCAATTGAAACACAAACTTCCTTCTTAACATAAAACTTCTTTTTCCATTAAAAGACTTCCTATTAAGTTAAAGACATAATCCAATCATAGCTAGGAGTTGTTGGGATTGGTGGAGTGGAAATTAAAACAGCCGAGTCAACTTAATTTACTTTCCTTGCTCGGCGGAGTGATTTTTCACTCTACTGATTACTGCACTTTAAAAGCCACTCCACAAAGTCACTTCATTAAGTGACTACCTTTTGTACTTCACGATTAAAACTTTAATTCTTCAAATCTTTCCCAAAAACCATAGTTTCAATTAAGTCCTTCAAAAATTCTTCTTTTTCTTCAATTAATTCCCTAAAAACACCAAAATACAAAATTAAGCAATTAAAACACTAATTAAAGAAATTTAATCATAAATCAATAAAATTAACACAAATATAACATAAAAACATATTAAAAACACATTAATAATATAGTTAAATTTACACTTATCAGTTGAAGCACTTATCAAAGATTTCTTAATCCAACAAATCCTTGTAGATATTGGAAGTTCAGTTATCTTAATGACACTACAAGAATTCAAGGCATTCGGAGTGTTAAAAAATCTCTTAAAAGATGTCACTATTCCCTTCATTGGCAACTTAAGGTAGCCTATTAGGGTAGAAGGGTCAATGAGCTTACCTATTCAGCTTAAGGATGATGCATTAGTTCAGGCATGCAAAGTAGACTTAATGGTAGTTAACATCCCACTTCATATAATGTGATTTTTGTTCAGCCTTTCCTGGCTACAGTGGATGCTTGTATATCTATGTAGAATGTAGTAGTTAAAGTACGAACCTAGGAAGGGATAGCAATGCTTAAAGGAAATCAACAAGTAGCTCAGGAAACCTATATCACAATGCTGATGGAGGCAAATCAAGTGTTACCACTGGACACATTGGACACCCCAGATAGTGGAGATTGAAAAGTTAAAGTAGGGAACCCTTGTTGACTGTTAAACTTCTACCAGGAAAGAGTGTGCAAATTACAACCAGAAAAATAGGTTTGGATAAGGAAACCCTTGTATGTCTACGTAGGTTAGATTAATCTTTGTTTCATTACTTGTTTGGTTTTTTTGTAATGGATGTCAAAACAACCAAAAATAAATTTCTACTTCTTACAACAAATAAATGTAGTTGTGATGAGTATAGTTGTATCCACAAAGATTGGAGAAAATTAATTCTTTTATGAAAATAAATAAATAAATGTTTTGATTGTTAAAAATAATGAATAAAAAAATTAACCAAAGCAAGGAAATTTTAAATAAAAATCAATAAAGAAAATTTTCCAATTAAAGACTTAATCTCTATATCAATCCAATATTTGAGCACAAACACAAAAATAAGATTTTCATTTATTTTAGTAAACGAGTTATAATTATTAAAGATGCTTCTAATTATTAATTTTTCTTTATGTCTAAATTAACCAAGAAATGTTCTTCAATTGATCTTAATTCTTGAACAATTTTGATAGATGCTTATCTAATTTAATTCAATAATTGCATCAAAGTTATGCAGAACTTGTTTCTAAACAACAAATGCAAGACACATGGCTTGTTTAAATCATATTATATGAATCTTTAAAATAGATTAAGTATATGCTAAATAGCTAATTATTCCAATTACTACAAATTACAGACCACACATATAATTACAGAATAAAGCAATATTGTAATGCCCTAAAAATTTCGATCCAATGAATAATACTTTCTATTTTGTGAATAATGCCATTTGGAGTGAATAGTCCCGCCTAAAATTGTAATGTACTTTTTTCTTAGCCCTAAAAATTACAATTCATGAAGAGTCTAGGGATGTAACTTGATGAAAAATTGAGGTCAAATAAGGCTTTAAAAGTTAAGAATAAAAATAAGTAGCAGGTTCAATATGAATAATGCATACGTTGATTAAGGTTTGACCAAGGCTAAAAAAATTATATGAGATTTTTGACAATTAATTTAAGTATGAAGAATTATTGTAAATGGTAGAATCAAAGTTTTAGAGGTGAAATATAAAAATAAAGTTGAGATAGAAAAGTAAATTACTAAACCAATAAAATCACCACTGAATCAAAAAATTCACCGAAATGATGTAGTTTTGATCCAAAATTTGCACTCCTAAAAGAATATTTTTCCATATTTATGGATATAGTTTCATAAAATTGTACAAAGAAAAATTATGGAACCAATAGGAGGATAACAAGTGGCATAATAACAACTCTTTGATTGAATAGTGCTTGGTTTAATCTTGGTCATTTATTTGGGGATATAAATAAGGATGAAATATCATAGAAAAATCCAAAAAATTACTCCATTTTCCTCTTTATCCTCCTTGGCCGAATTTTGCTCCATGGAAAATCCTTTATTTTTCTATTCGTTCTCTTCCAAATTAGTTTGCTTATCATCTTAAATTCTCACCTAAATCTAATATTAGTTATCCCTACTATCTAATATAAGTAATTAGTGATGAGGAAGTGAAGAATTTTTAATGATATTATGAAGAGGGAAATTCCATCAAGTAAATATATGTTAGAATTTTCATAGAGTAAGGTTAGAATTAGTAAATGTAGTTAATTTTCATGTGAAATTGGTTGAAAATTGGAAGAAAAATTAATGGAAATAATCACCTTGAATTTAGCATAGGCAAAAATTTAGGTGAAGAAGAAAGAGAAAAGGAAGTGATAATTCGAGGAATATAAAAATGAGGAATGACATGTGAGCTGATCAGATTGTGAACAACCTAGAACTTGCAATAATGCTAGCTTGATTAATCTGGGTATTACAACTCAGAAGCTTAAGTTAGTAAGGAATTTAAAAAGAGAGATAGAGTCTTAAAAGTGCAATACTTGGAGCCTTTGGAGGATTTGGCTATTTATAAGAGATAAGATCTACCAAGTAGGGATACTCAAGTGGGAATGGTCGGTAGGTAAAGGGTATGGCCTTATAGTGATTTGATTACTCATACCCTATCAAGTGTGTTAGTACGACTGACACAACATGGTCTTGTTAGGCTGATTGGATTTAGTAGTAGCTAACTGAATTAATTTGATAACCTGCACGTGTTCGATGGGACTTATTTTGTGTTGGCTATTATCTGGTTAAATGGGGCTTAGGTCTTGTGGGCTTTATAAAATTATATGTGTTATCATTTGTCCCCCGCCAAAGCAATCCAATCAAGCCATGAAGCAATAGAGAGCTTCTGGTGGTCATTTTTGGGTGAAAAAGTTTGAACTGCATTCGAAAGAAGTGACATTTCATGTGTCTGAAGGGATAACTATCTATCATAATGAGTGACATTTTATCAGATGCACCATTAATTATAACTCTTCATTCAGCATAATGGCCATTCGGTTGATCAATCTTAAGCTTACACGTTATAGAGGAATTGATGAGGCTTCTCGAGCATTGGGTTTAACTTGCAGACCAAGCAATCATACCCTTACAAATAGGTTTGTTTGCTTCACTTATCCACTTTTCGACAATTTTCAAACTTCCCTTTTTGGATTTCCTTAAAGTTTCCTCAGTTTCTTTGTAATCCCTAGATTTTCTAAAAAAAGCTTTTAAAGTTGATCTTTTTCTTCTATCAGATTATTGCCAAAATCACCAAGTAAGTTCTCTTTTAATTGGATGTATTAAAATTTTCTTAAACTTTCTTCAAATTCAAAGTCGTCGTCTTCTTCTTCTTCTTTGCCAATTAGTAAAGTTATTTTTATCCCTTAAAAGCAACTTAGGTATTCATTTTTTAAGCCATTTCCTCTAAAGGTGGGTACTGATAGTGGCAACCTACTTTTTCCCATTAGAAACAGCTAGATACCATATAGCATAAAACCAGTGGTATTCAAACCCATAACATTATTACTAGGATCAATGTCTCTCTTGAAGGAGTGGTATGATCTTCCAAGCAATGCGGCCGTTATAGCTTGCCTTACATCCATGTCAACTTAGGAGGGCCCATTTGGGAATCCTATGAAATGGTTTATTCGCTTTCAATCTAGCTTAGGTGCTGGTTTGTGGTTTTTTGTTAGTTCATTCAACATTAGTGTCTTAAAAGAGAATAGATTGGCTCCCAATTTGATAAACTCAAATTGATAGATGATGATCATGGATTTTAAAGCAGTTTGCAAGAATTTAAGCATTGATTTTTCTCTAGAAGTGCTTACACAATTCTTTGATAAATCCAGTCGAAGCGATTGATCAGACTACCATTTCACAATTAGGCATAAGAGGAAGCTCTTTGCCCTTCCTTCCTCTTTAAAAGGATATAATGATATATATTTTTTTATTTGGTAGAAGGGAAGTTTTAAGGTGAGCCTATAATGATTGACTAGGCCTAACAATCTTAAAGATATATTTCTAGGGCTTAATATTTATGCTATGGACATAAAGGCCCCTACAAGATATACCGAGAGTCACAGGAAAGAGCTCGTGTTTGTAGACTTCCTATTAGCCAATAATGATACCGATCCTTCCAGTGTCTCCCAATCTGACAAGGATTATTGGTCTTATTAGGCTTTCAAAAATTAAAGCTGAATGTGATAATTTATTTATGCATATGCTTTTTATTGTTCTTTATTTTATTTTTCTAAATTCTAATTATAGATTTTAATTTTGTAGCTTCTATGGATTTGGAGTTTTTAATGGAGTTGGCTAAATGGAGAAAGAAGTTTTGGGAGGAGAAAAAACTAAGGAGGCTTAAAAAAGGAACCAATCTTCTCAATCCTTTGTTCTGAATGAAAGGACTCCAAAATTTTAGAGGTTAATGCTGAAAGTTTGATAATGTTAGGGGTGCTATGACACTTGATCCCCTAGCAGCTTGAACCATTCCTCCTTTCGCAGAAAGATTTGATTTGCCTTTATCTACCCCTTCCCCACCTGAAGGGTCTGGCATGTTAGTTGCAGAGGATTCCCTTATCTCCTCTAATCAAATAATATCTAGGGGCCTTAGAGCTTTGGCTAGTGCTCCTTTTGTTAGTATTCATCTAGTCAACACTTTATCTCCAACGATCGAGTCACTAGTGATTCCTTTTGGGATTGTCAAGTATTAGACTTTAAAAGCTTCGATTTCATGTTTGAGAAGGATATAAAGGATAGGAGGCTAGTTAGGTTGCCAACTAAAGAGTTCGGATAGTTCAACTGTTGTTTCACTTTTATAAGAGTTTTAACTATTTTTCCTATCTTTTTTATCTTTTCTTTTTAAAATCCTTTTGGATTTGATATATATAACTTTGTTTGCTATAATAGGTTGGACAAAGGGCCATATACCTTTATAGAGAGTGTTTGGGCTGGTAAAACAAGCTGTTACAAATGGCTTAATTGGAGAGCAAATTGAAGGCTAATGTTGACGTGCTAAGCAAAGAGCAAAAGGATCTTAAGATAAAGCCAAAAGAGCTTAAAAAATATGAGTTTAACCTTTAAACTATCTGTTTAGAGCATTCCACTCAGGTGGTAGGCCTATCAGCTCAAATTAAGGAGCTTAGAGTCAGAGTGGCCTTTGTAGAGTTTGTCAAAGAAGGCTTTCAAGCCAAATTTGATTTTCTCTTCAAGTCAAATCAAGAGGAGCTAGTGGTGCAGAAAAATAAACTATTGGACTAAATGGCTTAGGCTCAAGATAATCTTATCACTCGAGTTTCACTAGCTTTCTAGCAGCATTACCCTGGTAAGGATTTTAGCTTCTTAGAGGATCCGATTAGTTAGCTAGAGGTTTCTTTTGAGGATGAGGATGAGGATGAGATTCCTCTAATCAGAGATAGAGATGGAGATAGGGAAGGAAATGCTTAAGAATGATTTTTGTACATAGTGTTTTTCTTTCAAATTTTGTATTCAAGGATTTTAATTATTAATGAAAAATCACCTTTTAGTAACCAATTGCTCCCATATTTCTATCTTTCAAAGTTTTTAGAGAAATTTGACTTCAATTTTATTTTAGAAGTTAATAAGCTTTAAGTCAGACTATGATGTGAACAATTTTTCATTTGAATTTAAATTCATCAAGTTAATAAGCATTACATGCTGATTGCTTTTGAAATGATGGTAGTTATTTTAAGTTAGAATAAAAGTTTTTAAAACAAGAGTAAGATCAATCATTTAAAGTGGTATTAATTTTTTTTATCAATTTAGTTGCGATCAAAATTTTATTCATCTACTATTTCATTTAGGAAATGAGATATTACAACTCAAAAGCATATATTCTGGCATATATTTTTTCAAGACTTCTGTATTGCATAATTTTGGGATGTTTGACCCATCTAGTGCTTTGAGCTTATAGATGCTTTTGTTCAAGACTTTGGAGATTTCATAAAGCCTTTCCAAATTAGGCAGGAGCTTTTTAACCTCGTATTTCCCGATCCTATATTAGCTTTTCTAAGGACTAAATCACCAATGTCAAAGCATTTTCTCTCTTTTCTTCTACAAATCTTACCTTCTTTATTATTCATTATCCCAATTGAAGTAAAAAGTTAATTGATAAGAAGGAATGTCCATCTTAATTAGTATGTTAACTTTCTATCCGTAGATAAGAGAGAAAGGAGTTTGCATGGTTCTAGTTCTTGGCTACGATCGGTAGGACCATATGATGCTTTGTAGCTCTTCAATCCAATTACCTTTGGCCTATCCTAACCTTTTCTTTAATCCTTCAAGGATCATCATATTGGAGACTTCAATCATACCATTGCTTTGAGGATGGGTGATTAAAGTGAATCTCAATTGGGTTTTCAAATTGGCACGTGAGGATTTAAATGTTATACTATCAAATTTTTTGCCATTATCGATGATGAAGACCCTGGGTATGCCATACCTACATATAATCTCTTTCCATGTAAGTTTGGTTGTGATTATGGCCAATGAATTAGCTTTTATCCACTTGAAAAAGTTGTCGACTGCTACAACTAGAAATTTCATTTGTTACTTGCCTTGTGGAAATAGACCTAGGATGTCCAATCCTTATTGATCGAATGGCTAGAAGATTCTGATCGGCTACTATGCAGATGCTGGCTGTTTGGTTATCCTACCATAGATCTAGCACTGTTGGCACCTTGTGACCCTTTCTTGGGCATCTTTGAAAATGTTGGACTAAAAGTATCCAATCTGCAAAACCTTTCTGGCTATCGCCCAGTTAGATTCATGGGCACCATAAATTCCTTCATAGATTTCCCTTATTATTTAATCTTTATCCTCCCTTGAGGCACACTTTAGCTTGGGATGATTGGACACCTTTTTTTATAATTCATTCCCAAACATAAATTAATTGAGTGACTTTCTTTTGATCTTCCTAGCTTTATCTTTATCTTTATCTTTAGGCAGTTCTTCTGATCATTAATATAGAGCGATCAAAGTCATCCATATGTCAACCTCTTGATCTCTCTCTACTATTTTAGCCTCATCTAAGGAAGACCTAAGCATTTATGTTGCAGTGATATCCTTTTTGGTCAATACTTCATCTAAAGTAGCAATCTTAGCAAGCCAATTGGCTAACCAAGTTTCTTCTCTCGATGCTTTCTCTAAGCTCCATGCTATTCCATCACTTTCTAGCTTCTTGAGTTCCATTTTGACCTTAACCAAATATTTCTTCATGTTTTCCCTTTCGGCTTTAAAGCTTTAAAGCACTTGGCTTGTCACCAACTGTGAGTCACTTTTGATCTTGAGGCTTTTCAATTGGATAGTCTTGACCAACTTCAAACCTTATTAGAGCACTTCATATTATACAACATTGTTGGATTCTTTAAAGCTTAGCCTTATTGCATGTTTAAGAGTTATGCCAATGGGGCTATTGATTACAATGCATGCACCTCCTCTTTGAAGGCTCTATCCACTATCATTTTCCAAGCTATTTTCTTAGGTTTTTTTTACCTTTCTTTCTTTTGTAAATTCTACTACAAAATCTTTAAGAGCCTACACTTTGATTTCATTCCTAAGTTAATAACTCACATTAAAGGATTGTAGTTTAATTGCCAATCCAACCATTTTTCTTTTCAAGTCGGGAATCTATAAAATTTTACTTAATCATAGGTTCGATTGGACTATGATCGTGTGGGCCTCAAAGTACTGTCTTAATTTTTTATGTACATCATCAGGGCAATGATCAATTGTTTGATCAGACTCTTTATTAACTTTAGTCCTCTCAGCACTTGATCAATACAATAGATCGACAACTATTAATTCCTTTCTTGTTGAACTAGAACAATCATTATAGCTTCTCCAGAGGTAGACAGATACAAGTAAAGTTTTTCACCTAACACCAATTGGCTAGCAATGGTGGGTTCATCAAAAATTACTTTAACCCTTTAAATTTTTTCTAGTAATCTTCATCCCATGTAAAGACATCGTTCTTCCTTAACTTTTTGAAAAAAGGAGTATAGCTTTTAGCTAAGAAAAAGATGAATCTGGCCAAAGTTGTGATTCTTCCTTTCAGCTTTTGAATGTCTTTTAAGCAGGCTGGAGGCTACATGTCTAAGATGGCTTTAATCATCACTAGATTGGCTTCAATCCCTCTTTGTAACACTATAAAGCCTATGAATATTCCTAAAGGCACCCTAAAAACACATTTTTTGAATTCAGCTTTATCTAAAACTAGTTGAAAGTGGCAAATACATTATTTATGTTAGGTGCATGTTCTTTAGGACTTTTACTTTTCATGATCATGTCATCCACATATACCTCTATATTTTTTTATATGCTCCTTAAAAATATTATTCATTAGATGCTAATAGATTGCTCTTGTATTCTTCAGTCCAAAGGTTATAGCCTTGTAACAAAAGGTAAGATTATCGATGATGAAACTTATCTTCTCTTAATTAAGCAACCACATTTGGATCTAAGGATTTTCAATATAAGCATCTAATAAGGAGTAGATTACATGACAAGCTATGTCCTTAATAAGTTGGTCAATGTTGGGGAGGGGTAGCTATCTTTGAGCAAACTTTCTTCTTCTTCTTCTTCTTCTTCATCTTTATAAATGCAACATTCACAAACCATTCAAGGGATTTGAATTTCCTGATGGTTTTAACCTTCAGTGGCTGATCAACCCCTTTAAAAACTTACTTATTTCAATTATGAGCATTCCTCTTTAACTTTTACTTCACAGGCTGGAAACTTGGACCTATATTTAGTTTGTGTGTTATAACTTTGGGGTCTATACCTACGATGTCCTTAGGTGTCTAAACAGAAGGAGTTTGGTTAATCATCGATATTTGCATCACCTTCTTTTCTATTTTTTAATACAATTTGGATTGGATTTAAATATTTTTAACCTTGGCAAGTTCCATCATGGTGAGTTCTCCTCAGGATTTATCCTTGGCTGATAAGCCCCTTCTTCCTTCTTAACTCTCAACTCTACTACATATGCTTACTTGGAATCCTTTAACATTGAAATGTAGGCTTCCTTAAAGGTCTTTTGATGTCTTCTTAGGATCATGACATAGTTGCTGGTAGGAATTTTCATAACTATATATCGAATGCTAGTGACTGCTCTAGTTTCAAACAATAAAGGTTTTTTTAATGATCACATTGTATAAAAAATTCATATCTATCATAATAGAAGTCATTTTGCATTTGTTCGTTAGTACTTCATCCCTAGGCTCCATAAAAAGTTTGACTGATCTGCTCATAAGGAAAATTACATTTCCAAGTTCGATCATTAGGGTGGTACATAGCTTCAACTCTTTTAATGGTAGTAAGACCCCAACTATCACCCTAGTTTTGAATGCTTGAGAATGAATGATTTCATGAATCTATATTTTACTAAGAATAAATTATATATGTGAATTTTGAACTAAAGTAAAGAGGGCAAGTGACATTTTCAATTTATTTTATGAGTTAAATATGAATTGTTTGATATGAAATGTTTAAAGGTATAACTAAAGTAAGGAATATAAGTTTAGCATGAAATTAAAAAAGAATTAGAGGAGGCTAAAGTTAAATGTTATTATTTTCTAGACAAGTTTTGACAGCCATAAAATTTACAAAGGAAAAAAAGAAGAAATAAAATAGGAGAGAGGGAGGTAGATGGAAGGGAACATCGGGGAACCAAGGTAGTGGGTCACCATTACTGATGATCCTCCGACATTAGCTTCATCGTTGATGGCCCTTGTAGCTACTCTTTTCCATCGCGACCACCGCTCACCTCAAACAAATCGTAGCTCTAGGTAAATCCTGATTTTTTCTCTTTTTTTGATCCATTTTTTTGCTCTTTTTCGATTATCTTAAGTGATGGGAAGTGATATAGGTGGTATCGCAGGACTTTTGAGGGCAAGATAAAGCTTTGATGTCTTTTATTCCTCCTCTTTCGTTGGTATTAGATAGATCTAAGGAGTGGTAGCCGCTGCCTTCCAGTATGTTTTTGGATGAAATAAAATGATGACAAGGTATGTGACCAATGCCGATAGGCTTAGGGTGGTATAGACTCCATTTCAACATTGATTGTGCATCTCCGATGAGGCTCTGGTGAAGCTCCGATGACACATTTGGTAAGCAAGGGTAACAGGTAGATTGAAGCTGATTTTTGACTCTAAATAGGTATGGGATATCGAAATAATCTCCTTCAAATTTTGCTAAATAAAATTTTAGCTTATCACTTAATTTAGTAAGATTATGTTAATAACGGTGTTGAGGACATTGATTGTACTTTTGTTGTCAACTAAAATTCTTTTCATGAAAAAGTTTGCAATATTTACCTTTACCACTAAGGCATTCTTGTAAGGAAATTTTAATTTCATGCATCCTTTGGGGAAATAGTCACTAGTTATAGCCTTTTAGATGCAGCTAAAAGGTACACACCCTTACCTTTCTTCCACTTATTGATACTCTCCTTATAAGACAAGCCATCTATAATCATATTAATGACTCCCAATCTTTATGATGGCCTATTAGAGTTTTTAAGCCTTTTTCTTTCATTGTATTTATTAACCTTTTCCTTTAAAAAGTGGTTTGCATGAGTCTTATGATCTCCTCTTTTAGTGCATTATAATTATCTATAGTGTGATCAACATCTTTGTAAATTTGGCAATATTTACTTTTGTCCCTAGAGGCATAAGACTGGTCTGACATCTTTTTTGGCTAATTTACTTTTGTATGCTTCTCCTCTATCCACATCAGAACTTGTGACAGAGGAGCATTCAGTAGGATGAAAGTTTTAACCATATTTTCTTTATGGTATTTGAATTTGCCATACTTGCTCTCTTTTATTCTTTCTTGCTTCTTTGAAGAACTTCCTCTTTCGAGACTTCTATTCCTTTTCTCATTTCTTTCAATCAGTGGGCTTCTATTCATTCGATCATTCCATCAAATCAATTAAATCCTATCGACCTCTAAAAGCCTTTCACACGCCATAATGCATCATCTAGCTGGATGAATTAGTTTGCCTATCCATTAGATCTATAAAATTTGTTGGCTAGTGATATGAAGTCAAATAGCTATGGATATCATATGTTTCTAGCTAAGATGTTTGTTGTTGTATCAGGATGTAAGTTTTTTTTTTATCTTTAATGCTAAAGATTGACACTATCAATGTAGTCTCTTAGACTTTTATTAGGTCTTTTCACCAAGTTACATTGGTTATTAACAGTCTTTGGAGTTCTGTTATACACTATAAATCTTGTGATAAATAGATCCTTAAGTTACTAGAAGATGTGGATTGATTATGAAGGAAAATTGTGGAACCAAGCCAAGGTATCATTGTAAGAGTCATTAGGAATACCCTACATAATACCTTATCATTGAAAGAGTCAATTTGTATATGAGTCAAATATTTAGAAATATAGCATTTGAGTTTAGAGCACTTGTATATCTAGGCAATTTTGTCTCTCTATATTCGCTTAGCATTTTAGCTTACCTGATCTCTTAATTGAAGGTTAAGAATATATTCCCATCAAAAATTGGCTTAGTGAGATGACCAAGGCCAAACTTCTTAACTTGTTGTTAGAACCACTACTTGTTCTTATCAAGCACACCATCTTTATTTTGCTCTATTATTTTTTTACTTCTTCTTTTGGGATTACACATAAATTCCAACTCATCATTTATTGCCAATAAAAGGGATCATCTCTATATGTGGGTTAAGTAGTGTCTCCTTTTGATAGTACATAAGTGGCTGAAATCATCATATGCATTAGCCTGGGGAGATTGCCTTATTGCATTGTAATCAACATCATCTTCTTCATAAATTTTCCCTTTGCCTTTTTGCTAACTAGATTTTTAGAAATATTTTTAGGTTACTATTTTGCTTCTTCCATCATCATTCCTTATCCCTGCATTTCTCGACCTATGTGTTTTGCAACTTTCTACCTTTGTATTCTATCAGAGGTTTGGGGCAATTTACCTTTCTTTATTATCTCCAACATTTGTTTTGTGAAATCACTTAAGATGGCATTACATTTTTGGTTGTCACTGGAGTAAAGTTTGGCAAGTTATGAGCTCATTATTAAACCTTTGTAAGAGATTGTTAGCAGAAGGCCTTACTGGAGACCTTAGTAGTGATCTGTTGGACTCTTTCTTAACTTGGAATCTTGGTCACCTTTTATCTGCAATAGATTGATCCCTAGTTTTAGAATTTGAGCATTCTGATATGGTTGCTATTGTTTCTCTCTATAAAAGCACCAAATGATAATCCAGGGAATATCTAAATGAGGAAAGATATGTAAGCCGATCGAATTATGAACAAACTAAAACTTGCAAGAAGGCTAACCCAATCGATGTAAATGTTATCAATCTGAAGCTTAATTCAATAAAAGAGTTAGAGAAAGAAAGTAGAGAGAGTTTTAAGAGTGCAACACTTAGAGCTTTTGGAGGATTGGGTTATTTATAAGAGATATGACCTACTAAATAAGGATACTTGAGTAAGAGTGGTTGGTAGGAAGAGGCTATGGCCTTATAGTGATTTGACTATTTACACCTTAATGAGTGTGTCAGTACTGCTAATAGATTTTATTTGATAGGCTGCATGTATCCGATGGGACTTATCTTATATGGGTTATTGTCTAAATTAATAGGCCTTAAGCCTCATAAGCCTTGTCGAATTATATGTATTATTTGAAATAAAAAAGGAAAAAAGAAGGAATAATAGCTTGGGAGCAAAGGAGAAAAGGTTAATGGATACTAAACTATCATATTTTAAATTTTCCAAAAATACATATGCATATGAACTTGCATGTATGACGAGTATAATTCAAAATATGGTTATAAAAATTAAATTAGATGTTTTGTAAGATAGTTTGTGAGCATAAATTATTAATTAGAAGCCTAAAATGGAAAAACCTTAATTTACATGTATTATATAAGTACGAAATGTAAGACTTGTAAATGAAATTTTGGTTAATTAAAGGTAGGAATATGTTATGTATGCCTTAAGAATATGATTGAAACAAGTAATGGTAGGAATAAGTTTTAGATGCAATGTTTACATGGCTAGATTGTACAAGGAAATTGTATATGTAAATTGATGGGAATCACATAATGTGATGGAAAATGATAAATAATGAGCATTGAGTGCAATACATAAGTTTGCACCATGGCATATTGTGGAATCATGAAAAATAAATTGAAATATGGTAGAAAATAAAGAAAAAATGATGAAAATTTTGTCCTAGTAGTCAAACTAAAAGTATAGGATGTAATTGGCTAGCAATAGAGGCATACTCGATGGTGTTATATCATTATGACTAACATTTATAGCCAATAGGGGTTTATATAATCATAAAATTTTATAGAGTTGTCGAAGCGATGACCCTCAAGTGGTCACTTCGATAGATTTTGGACCTTTAGGGTCCTTATCCTACATATCCAATTTGAGGGTTTTTACTTGAAAGTAATAGGGGAAAATAATGATTATGTGATAAATTTAAAATTAACGACAAAATTGCAATTATAAGGTAAAATAGGCATAATAATGGCAAAATTGTAATTTATAAGATGAAATTTGTATTATAAGGGCCAAATCATCATTACAGGATAAATTTGGTATTATAAAGGCATAATCATCATTATATGATAAAATTGATAATTAAGGGTAAAATGGTAATTTTAAAGTAAAGATGGAATATTAGGGTAAAATTATAATTTTGAAGTAAAGATGTACAACTAAGGATAAAATGGTAATTTTGATAATAAGGTACAATTTAAGGGGTAAATTTTGTATTTTTGTTGAAAAAGAATAATGTTAGTGGAGAAATTGTAAGTATAGCATAAGGTAGTGGTAAAAATGAAAAAAAATAGTGATGATAACATGAAAATTATATAAAAAATAAAATAATAATTATGTAAATAAACAATTATGTAAAATTATAATGTATATAAGAATTATAGAAAAACATGAAATAAAAATGAAGGAGTTGAATATATTTAATTTGAACAAAATAATAAAGCAATTGCATGCTTGTGTGCATTTCTTTTGAAACATGTTAATTAGACATTCACTACTAGGCATTTTATACTTAACGCGTAGTTTTGTTATGCATAGGTACAAAAGTTCAAGGATGAGACAAGATAAATTTAATGCATTTGGAGCTGTAGTGCTTAAAGAGAGAAAATTTGTAATAGTATATTGCATGTATATATATGTTTAAGATTTTATGTGTAGATAGTGGATTTGTTATGTGTAAGTAATTATAAAATTATGTAATTAAAGATGTTATGCTTATGGCTAGAAAGAAAAAGATATGGATGATGCTTCATTACAAGAATTAGCAACAAAAATTGTTGATTTTCCATTGCTAATCAAAATTAACAACGAAAATTAGTAATGGAAAGAGTCATTGCAAATTTGATAGTTGTTAATTTTTAACAACAGAAATAATTTTCATTGCTAAATTTAACAATGAAAAATATTTTCGTTGCTATTTTAATAATGAAAATTACAAGTTCCATTGCTAAATTTAATAATGAAAATTAAAAGTTCCATTGCTAAATTTAATAACATAAATTAATTTTTTGTTGGCAAATTTACTCACCAATAAAAAAAATTCATGATGATGCCATCCATCACTATTCCATCGTTAAAAATTATTACAGATTTTTAATTAATTTATGGTTGAAATGACAAAGACAATTGTATAAAAACCAAAGAAAAAACATGATAAACCCAAATGGATGCATAAAAATGATATCCTACAAATTGATGAACATTTCAATCTTCACTAAACCTACGCACCTTCAAGCACAAGCATGATAAATCACTAATAAAGGCAAATTTAGATTCAAAAGGGAAAAGAAATCATAAAGCATATCTTTACAACTGTAGAACATAAAATTTAAGCAATAGTCTTTCATTTAGTAATCAAATCAAAGATCAACAAAATATATGCTTCTCATATAAAAAAAAATGTCAAGTAGAAATTTAGGCAATTACTAAATATAGGAATCGCCGAGTATCCGATTAAATTTACTTTATATAGGAATCACGGAGTATCTATTTAGCTAATCATTCCCAACACCTCAAGGGTAAAAAAATAATATGTTATTTAATATAGAAGATTAATCAATACTAAAAATATTTCAAGGTGAAAGGTTGAATGTGTCTAATTCTAAATTAAATAGCAATGTGTGGCTCAAATCACTTCATCAGAAAACTTTTTTCAACCAAAATGAGTAAATGATAATGAACACACTAAATCTATGCATCCATTAGACATATTTAATGTAGTCTAATACACCTAAAAATAAATATTAACCTCTCTCCACAAAGAGGTAATAAATCACGAGTATAACAAAGGCAATTTATGACAATGATAAATCCTTACTTTGTCAAAATAAATCATTTTCTTTGTTTTTTTCTTTTCCAATCTATCCTCGACATTTAATTTTTGGATCACCAAATGGTCAAGAACCTATAGAGACACATTATACAAAATGATCTATAAAATAATTGGCCTAAATTTTATGTTGTTAAAGCATACAACATATACAATAATCAAACTACCATCTTTTTCTTAGCTCATTCTAGGATATCCTCCTCAACACTTTTGCTAGTGACAAATCTATATATGTTAACGACTTATTGTTGCTTAATCCTATAGGCTATAATCATTGCTTGATATATGATAAGAATTGAAATAATTAAAATAGAATATCTTAAACTAATTCAATTAAGAAACATGAAGGAAACATATGGCATTGGAAAAAAGAAAAACGGGAGGAAAAATTTAATTTTGTTAGCTACCTACAAGTCATTTTGGGGATTCCAATAAAAATCAAATGTTATAAAAGTGTCAGCTATATCAAGATTGATACCAAGACCTCCCGCCCTAGTTAAAAGATGAAAGCAAAAATCACCACTTCCAGGTGTATTGAAATGTTCCATAGGTTGCTGACGCAACTCTTCCTTTGTACAACCATCAAGCCTTTGAAATTGGAAACCCCTTAGTGACATATATTTTCCAATATATCCAACATTCTAACCTTTTGTGGCAATCAACCAACATCACATTTCATTAATTCAAGTATGCCTAAATCTATAATTTGAAACATAATCATCTACACAATTTTGAATCTAATATGTAGTTTAAAGAAATTAGAAATAATGTTCACACCAAAGTAACTAAATATATGTCTGGGTTTCATAATTTTTAGTAGATTCCATTAAGGTTTTTTAAGTGAGGACTATCTTTCAAATGGTACATGGAGATTATGAAATTTAAAAAATAAAAAACCACACCTTTAGTTTTATAAACTAACACCTAGATTTCACCTTGGCACTAATTCAAGCATTGAAATTAAAGCCAAAAAAAGAACCATGAAAACTAGAAAAAGAAGATGTATGAAAAAAGTTAAAAATAAACCTAATCATAATCCTTTAAATATAGTAGAATACCAGAAGAACTTTTACAATGTTAAGGAAATTGAGTAGGTCAGAATACATCTACTAAGCAATAAAAGTCCTTTTCAAAATATAGAATTTTGACTAAATTATGAACAAGATTACAAATAAGAAAACTAAATTACAGTTCTAACTTTTAACTATTAAAATTTTTTCAAGTGCAATAAGCTTGTCTATAAGTGTAAAGAAAGTATTATAGCATATATATAACTTAGGTGATGTCATTCTTATATCAGCTTGAATCTTCTGATACTTGGGAAAAAATTAGAACACAATGTTTTGTCTCATGTAACTTAACAAGTAACTTGTCAAGTATAACCAGCTTTCCATTACTTAATATAATTCTCTCCAATTTGCTGCTATCATTGATGTCAAGATCCCTACTATAACCATGGTCGGCACTTTCAAATAGGAAAGGAAGATTGCAAAATTTTTTAAACTCCAATACACTATTTAAAAGTGAAACCTGCAAATTTAAAAGTACAGATGGAATTAGTTTCTAGTTACTATCAAATAAAAACTAGTATTGACAAAACTCAAAGGGCGGGATAGAAGTCTCAACAAGGTAGCACTCGAGAAAGCAGACAATTGTTGCATCATTAACTTCCTATAGCTTTTGAGCAAACACAGAGATTTTTTACCTATCCTAAAAGAGCATGTGATCTCTTGGACTTTGGCTTCTATATACAATTCATTATAGGAAAATGTAACCAAATGGAGGTCCTCAATAGAACAATTCTTGATTTATTTGTTTATCTTTTTTACAGCCCAAGGTGAAGGATGTAGGGAGTATAGTTTATTATAGGGATTGATGGCATTACTTCATTAAGATATTACCATAATTCCTCAAATGCAAGCTAAAATTTTCCAATAATATTCAAACGTAACCTAATTTCTGTGGACAACTTTGTTCAAATCATGGAAGTTCTTTTCCAAAATTCATCTATAGTACCAAAAAAATTTAACAGTCATAGGATATATATAAAGTCAAACAGCAGAAACAACAACAAGTATGCCATAATTATCATAAATTTAAAATAGTACATATTGTACATACTATTTAAAACACCCTAAGTCTATTACCTTTATCAAATACCATGCCTTACAATTCAATTATATCTTATTCGGATGTTAACCCAATTAACCAATATTAGTAATAAAATGATTAATTGATTTAATCATCATGTATAGCAATTAGACGCAACTCTAATTGTTTGCTTTCTTGTGGGCAATATAAGTGTCTCTTACACCTTCACATTAATTTACTTCATATATTCAATTGCCTATCACATTTATATATCATAATCATTCTAGGTATATCTACACTAGTTTTCCATGTTAATACTCACATATAGCATCATGCATTTCAATTGACAGATGATCAATCTACCTCCTAAGTGCATGCGCATACAACTCATTTTCATAGTTAGTTTAGTATAACCTTATCTTCGCATATGTTATATAGCTTACATATATAATTTATGCATATTAATTAATTTATACAAAATTAACCAAAAGTCCCTACACCAACTTCTATGAACTGGTGGTGGCCTATCCTGATGCAGAGTACGTTCTTAAAAGAAAGCTTTGACTACAAAAGAACTTACATAGATAAAATAACTTGTGCTAAGCTATAAAGCTTAGTGGCTAATACTAAACATGGAAGACAACCACTCACATTGATTATAAAAAAGTTATATATCATACATCAATTGAAACATTAACAAAACATGTAAAAGATGGTTATATGATAAGGTGTGAAATTGTAAACAATAACATAATCATACATTTGCTTCAGCATCCATAATTATCATCACTACATAAATGATTTGCACAATGATATATATATATATATATATATTGGAAACCATGGTCAAACAAGCTATTCCATATAACATATGCAAGAGTTATACATTATACTATAATTAATTGTGATGCATTTATACTCAAATTTGGCCTGCTTAAGTTCTAAAAGTGGATAACAGGAATGGTGGATACCCAAGAGTATCAAAATGATGGATATCCAAAGATATCGAAATTATAGACCTTAACGGGGTCGACTGTATGGTGGACCGATCAAATAGACCCAAACGGGGTTAGCCAATAACCCAAATGGGGTTATTCATGATCCAATAGGATCAACTGTAATTTAAACCCAAACAGGGTAAACGATGGCAACTGCAATATCCCTAGAGGTGCCTATCTATTCACATTCAAACTCAAGTAGCAGGCAATACTATGTTCAAGTTCATTTCATACATCATATTTGTACTTATATTATACAATTTGCACATGTATAATCATAAGATAAATATGTTGTTGTTATGGCATAATTATGTAAGAAAAGTTCTTATAATGATTCAATTTTTTATTTTATTTTTTTTAACATACTATCATTATATATCACATATTAGCAGAATCATGCTATGCCAATCAAGTAATGTATCATATCTATTCAAATGATAATCATAAAACATGCCTCATTCCTAAAACTTTACAATATGGCACATCATACGTATGTGATCATGTAAAACGATACATAATCCCGAGTGTATATATATATATGCATGTATTCATAAATTCATATAACAATACGAGTATAGATGATTGAACAATTATCATCTTAATCTTGTATATTAACATGTTGTCTTTCAGGCATCACATGTGAACATGGTCATGATAAAACATTTCTTATTTCATAGCATAAGTACATGTTCAAATAAAATTTTACTTTATCATTAGAGAACAAACATGTAAGAATAATAGCATATAACAAGCACTTACACAAGTTTAATCTTGTATGAATATTTTATATCATTATCAATAATCCTTACTTATGTATATACATGATTATATATATATATATATATATATATATACCGTTATCAAAAATCATATTACATGCCATATTTAATTTACTGTGCTTTCATATAGGTACATATTTAACATAATAACCTTTAAACATTAATATAAAATACATTAAAATTCTGACTACAAAATTTTGCACAAAGGCAGCATTCTAGATTTAATTTATGTGCCATTTTTTATTTGGAAAATGTCATTTTGAGACCAAGTGACCTTTTACAAAATTATTCCCTTATATGTCCAGTTTCTAAAACATCAAAATTCATCTTAATAACATATCTGTAAGTTGAGATATTTGAGAAAAATCATAGGTTGTTCATAATACCAAAACAAATTTTATTACCACTTATAAAATTCATAGAATAAAATGGGGAAGTAATCAGACTAACTTTCCTTCAACAAAGTTCAGCTTCTAGGTATCAAGTTTACCCATAATTTTATAGCATAGCATTTTGACTACTCTACCAAGATGTATGCCTAAAATACCACAATCTGCACCTTAACAGTGCAACCAATTCTCATGAATTTCCAACTAACATTAGACATTTATACAAAAAGAATTAGGCAATGATTCCTTCATATAAAATGTTCATTTATAAGTCTATTTTGTATATAATTAGACCCTATGTCATTATGACCATTATACAAAGAATTGCATCATATTTTCCACTAACTGTTCAAGAACTAAAATTAGAAGTTCACCACCATTGCAAGTGAAATTATGAACAACATATAGACATATTTAGCCCTAAGTTGCTTCTTCAAAGTTAAAGGTATATTACTTTTGTAAAGTATAAAATTAAAAATTTCTCAATTTAAGCTTCTTAACTCTAAATATACTGAAATTACAACAACTAATTGTTGATGCATACATGCTTCTTCTTATTAAATCTTCTATAAATTTAGGCTCAAATCATTTGTTCAACCTATCGAACAACAAATAATTATTCTTCTCCATTTAATCACATACATACATGAGAATCCTAAGAATCCTATACCTTAGCCGAAAATTCCCCTTTGACTTCAATCTTGTACCTTTCCTTTTGCCTTTCTTTTTCCTCCTTCTTCTTCTCCTTTAACAACAATGCATCCATTTAACAAAAATTTCCAGCATTTAACTCAATCCACCATAAACCAAATAAGAAGAACATGAAGAAGAGGATATGAATTATCAAATTAATATGCTTACCTTAATGTTTAACACTAACTATCCTTGATTAATTCCACATGCAATGATTTTTCTTCAAGGATTTCTTTGATATATTTAACAATGGAAGAAAGAGTGAGAAGAGAGAAATTTCTGTAACTTTCTCAAGAAAATGCTACCCCCTTCATCTCTCTCTTCTAAATTTTAGCTTATCTATATATTTATATATATAGTGACATGTAAAATCCCCTTTTTAATCCTTTCACTTTTTGCATGTCTCACTTAAACCTCTCACCGTTTTGTATGTTAAACTTTGAGCTTACCATTTTTTTTTACTTAAATCAACCACTCCATTCATTCCTTTATACATATTTGACCTTTAAGATGCCATTTTTTCAAATTTACCCCTCAATTAATATTTCAAGCTTCAATTACACTCTTGAATAAATTTATACCAAAATAATTTCATGCTTTTAATTTAATAAAATAAAATTATCACTACTCCCATGCCTCTAATACGAAATTCACATCTTTAATTAATTATTAATCACATACCACCCTATAAAATCATGCATTTCTAACTAGGGTCATGCTAAGGGCCTTACAATTCTCTCCCTCTTAAGGAATTTCGACCTTAAAATTCATACATGTTTTAAATAATTGAGGATATTGCTCTCTCATAGTTGGATTCGGTTCCTAAGTTACTTCTTGAATATCATGATCCTACCAAAGTACTTTGACCAGAGGGATTTGCTTGTTCTTTAACTATCTAATTTCCCTAGCCAGAATTTCTTTTGGTTCCTTATCATATGTGAAATCCAATTGTACTTGAATATTTGGTACTTGTAACACATGTGATTCATCCGAACGGTATTTTCTAAATATAGACACATGAAATACATCATGAAGCTTGGCTTCTTCCATATGAAGAGCCAATCTATATGCCACTGGTCCAACTCTTTGAAGAATTTCATACGGCCTAATAAATCTCGCCCTGAGTTTCCCTTTTTTTCCCAAATCTAAGTACCTTTCCTCAGAGAGATGCTTTTAGAAACACTTTATCGCCCACTTAATACTTGATATCCTTTCTTTTCAAGTCAACATAGAATTTTTATCTGTCACTAGCTTTTGTCAACCTCTATTTGATAATTTGCACTTTTTCCTTTGTATCTTTAATAAGATCAGGATCGATCATTTTTCATTTAGTCAACTCGATCTAATAGACTGGAGTTTTACACTTTCTGCCATAAAAAGCCTTATATGGTGCCATTTTAATACTCTTATGATAACTGTTATCGTGGGAAAATTCCATTAGAGCCACATATTTATCTTAACTTCCTGAAAACTCCAAAGCACATCCCCTCATCATAACTTCTAAAACTTGAATGACCCTTTTATATTGTCTATCTATTTGAGGATGAAAAGTTGTACTATACTTGAGTTAAGTTCCCAAGGCCTGTTGTAAACTCTGCCAAAATCTTGATGTAAACCTTGGATCTCGATCAGAAATTATTGATATTGGTATACCATGCAACTGTACAATCTTATTCACATACAATTCTACAAATTTATCCATAGAATAATCTATTACAACTGGTATAAAGTAAGCTACTTTTGTTAACTTATCCACCATTACCTAAACAACATCATATTTTCTTTGAGTAAGAGGCAAGCCGGTCATAAAATCCATGGTGATATCTTCCCACTTCCATTGTGGAATCGAAATGGGGTTTAAAAGACCTAAAGGGAATTAATGTTCAACCTTCACTTGTTGGCATGTTAAACACTTAGAGACATACTCAACAACACTCCTCTTTATGCCAGGCCACTAATAAAACTATTTCAATTCTTGATACAACTTGTTCCCACCTGGATACATAGTAAATATAGTATTATGTGCTTCATGTAATAGTATTATTTTCACTTCTTTGTCATTAGGAACACACAATCTGTCATGGTAATATACACCTCTGTCTTTTTTCACTGTGAACTCAGATTGATGACCTTTATCAATTGCTTTCAAAATCTATTGTAACTTTTCATCATTTTTTTGAGCATCCAACACTATTTGCCTAACCATGGGTCTAGCTTTAAGCTGCGCTAATAATGCACCATCTGATGTAAATTTTCATCTGTACTGCTTTAACATCAATGTTGTCATTATCTTAATACTTAAAGCATAAGCAACCAAATTCGCTTTTCCCAGATGGTAATTGACTATGCAGTCATAATATTTGAATAACTATAACCACCTTTACTGCCTCAAATTAATCTCCTTTTGGGTAAGCAAATATTTGAGGCTTTTATGATCGGTATAGATTTTGCATTTTTCCCCATACAAGTAGTGCCGCCAAATCTTTAAAGCAAAAATCATAGATGCTAATTCTAGATCATGAGTTGGTTAGTTTTGTTTGTACGATTTCAACTGTCTTGATGCATACACTACTACCTTACCATCTTACATTAATACATAACCCAAGCCAACTTTGGAAGCATCATTGTACATTGCATACTCTTTCCCTTATACTGGTTGAGTTAACACTAATGCTTCAGTTAACAATTTCTTTAACTGATCAAAACTTGCTTGACAAGGATCAGATCACTCAAACTTAATGTTTTTCCTTAACTGTTTAGTGAGTGGTGAAGCAATAACTGAAAAACCCTTCACAAATCAACAGTAATAACCTACCAAATAAAGAAAAATTCTAACTTTATGCACATTCTTGGGTGGTTTCCAATTAATAATAGCTTTAATTTTATTTGGATCCACCCTAACACCTTCAGCCGATACAACATGACTAAGAAAGGAAACTTCTTAAGCCAAAAGTCACATTTACTCAACTTGGCATACAATTGATTTTCTTTCAAGGTTTGAACACAAATCTCAAATGTTTAGCATGCTCAGCTTCATTTTTGGAGTAAACCAATATATCATCAATGAACACTATAACAAATTGATCCAAATAAGGTCTGAATACCCTATTCATGAGATCCATGAATGCAACAAGTGCATTTGTCAACCCAAATAGCATAACTAAGAATTCATAATGCCTATAACGAGTTTTGAATACAGTTTTGGGAACATCCCCATCTTTAACTCTAAGCCGATAATAACCTGATCGCAAATCTATTTTTAAGAACACACCAGCACCTCTCAACTGATCAAACAAAATCCTTAATACAAGGCAAAGGATATTTATTCTTCACTATTTCTTTGTTCAGTTGCCTATAATCGATACACATCCTCATCAATTCATCTTTCTTCTTAACGAATAAAACTGGTGCACCCCAAGGTGACACACTAGGCCTGATGAAACCTTTCTCTAACAATTCTTGTAACTGAACTTTTAGCTCTTTTAATTCAGATAGAGCTATTCTATATGGTGCCCTAGAGATTGGAGGTGTACTAGGTAAAAGATCATTAGACAACTCAACATCTCTTACTGAAGGAAGACTAGACAAATCCTCCGAAAACACTCCTGAAAATTTGTTCACAACAGTTATATCTTGAAGCTTTACTGTATCTTTTTTTGAGTCAAGGACTAAAGATAGAAAGGCATCATATCATTTTTTTAAGATAGCATTTGGCTTGCATTGCTGATATAACATTAGTAATTGGCTTAGGATAACTGCCTTCAACTATCGCTTCCTTTCCTTCATCATCCATAAGAGCTAGAAAGGCGTCATATCCTTGATTACTCCAGATTTGGATATATCTATCTAATGAAATATAAATCAGAAGCATTTAAAAAGTTCAAAGAATTCAGAAATGAAGTAAAGAAGGAACTTGGCAAGAGTATTAAAACACTAAGATAAGATCGAGGTGAAGAATACTTAAGCCAAGAATTTCAAGATTAACTTAGAGATAATGGGATTTTATCTCAATGGACTCCACCATATACACCACAATACAATGGTGTATCTGAGAGGAGAATTCGAACACTATTAGATATGGTTCGATCCATAATGAGCCGAGCAGACTTGCCTAAGTCCTTTGGGACATATGCACCAAAAACTATTATTTATGTGTTAAATAGAGTTCCTAGTAAATCGGTTGATGTTACTCCATATGAGATATGGAATAACAAGAAATTCACACTTTCTCATATGAAAGTATGGGGTAGTCCTGCTTATGTGAAGAGCACAATGTCAAACAAACTAGATATTAAGTCTGACAAATGTTTATTTGTGGGATATCCAAAAGAAACGTTTGGATATTATTTCTACCATCCCTTAGAACAAAAGGTGTTTGTTTCAAGGCATGCTATCTTCTTTGAAAGAGAATTTCTCCTACGAGAGGATAGTGGGAGTAAAATTGAACTTGGTAAAGTTCAAGACCCACAAATAGAAATAGATCAACCAATTGAATCCGAGACTGAATTTCATAATGATGAGATTATAGTTGAACCTAATTATACACAAAATCCTAAAAGATCTTCTAAGATGTGTTATATCCTTGTGATATATAGATTTCACGTTGATTCAGATAGAGGCATAACTATAGTTGAGGACAATGAGCCTATAAGCTATCAAGAAGTTTTGAATAGTTCAGAATGTGATTTATGGCTTAAGGCTATGTAATTTGAAATGGACTCCATGTATGAGAATAAAGTATGGACTTTAACTCAACCACCTGAAGGGATAAAACACATAGGGTGCAAATGGGTCTTTAAAAAGAAGACCAACATGGAAGGTAATATAGTTACCTATAAAGCTCGCTTAGTAGCAAAAGGCTATCGTAAAAAAGAACATATTGACTATGATGAAAACTTTTCTCCTATAAAGCTCGCTTAGTAGCAAAAGGCTATGGTAAAAAAGATCATGGGAAATGTCATTTCTCTTCTCCAATCTGTTAAAATATGGTTATCCAAGCAATTCTCCATGAAAGACCTTGGAGAAGCATCCTATATTCTGGGAATAATGATTTATAGAGATATATCCAATAGGTTGCTAGGTCTTTCTCAAAGTACTAATATAGATAAAGTATTGAAGAGGTTTAATATGGATCTCTCTAAGAAAGGGTTTATACCCATAGTGCATGGGAAACACCTTTCTAAGTCTATGTGTTCGCAGACACTAGAGGATAGAGAGAACATGAATAGAATACCATATCCATATGTAATTGGTTCTATCATGTACTTTATGTTATTTACATGGCCAGATGTAGCATTTGCTTTGAGTGTCACAAGCAGATTCCAATCCAATTTTGGAGAGGAACACTAGTCAGCTATCAAGAATATCATTAAGTACTTGAAAAAGACTAAGGATATATTCTTGGTATATAGGGAGGGCAATTTAGAAGTAAATGGGTATACAAATGCCAGCTTCTAATTTGACAAAGATGATTGTAAATCACAGTATAGTTTTGTGTTCATAATGGGAGGAGGAACAGTTAGTTGGAAGAGTTCCAAATAAGAAACAACTGATGATTTCACGATAGAAGCTGAGTGCATTGCTGCTTCGAAAGTAGCCAAAGAAGTAGTTTGGATCAAAAAGTTCATATCTGAACTAGGAGTTGTACCTAGCATTGTTGATCTGATTCTTTTATATTGTGACAACAATAGAGCCATTGCACAAGCAAAGGAACCACAGTGTTATCAGCAATCCTAGTATGTTCTCAGACACTACCATCCCATAAGGGAAATAGTAGTTAAAAATGATGTTAAAATAGAAAGGGTCCCTACAGATGATAATGTGGCAGATCCCCTCACTAAAGCATTTTCCCAGATAAAGCATGATCACCATATAAATAACATGGGTTTAAGACACATGATTGATTGGCTCTAGTATAAGTGGGAGATTGTTAGAGAGTATGCCCTAGAGCCCATGTAATAGGGATGTATTTCATATGTATGAACTCGTATTCTTAATAAAAGGCATCATTCATTTATTTATGCTATGTTTAAATACATGAGTTTGTAAATCTTAAATTAATAAATAAAGTCCTAGATATTATAAACATAGTGCAAAGGCAATCATGAAAGTGTTCATGATGTGAGATGTCTATTGCATGCAAATGTGTTAATATCTGAATATCCCTAGTCATAGAATTAACAAGATAGGACATTATTAATTCGGACAGACTAGCATATGTTATGCTTATTGAATGGTTCTCATAACTGTGATTATAGAAGATAATCAAAGCTAACATGTGGATGCTTGTTAGAAGAACAAGTTCACTGGAGACCTACAAAGAGAATCCTCACATGGATATGAAATCTATGTCAGTAAGGAATCTCTTCATAGCGGTTGTGCAAGTATCCTTAGACTTAAGATCGCCAAAGTTATCTTAAGTAGCAAGTGGTATAATTTGACTCCATAACTTATTACTTCCAACTGAAGGTGAACATAGTTAGGAGGTTGGGTATATCATGACCTACTTGAAGTTAGTTGAGTGATCGATAAAGGATTCACCATCCCAGATTTATTAAGGGAAGTTATCTCGCATGATTCTATAATTTCCTTGTTCAGAGAATCTTTAGCCAAAGTAATATGCCAAAATGAATAGGGATCCATGAAGGGCATTTTGAAAACAATGGTTAAATTAATAGAACATACATAATTAGATTTATATGAGTTGACAGAAATCCATACTCAGAATCTAATTGAGATAAGAATGGTGAAAAGAGTAATTGCACGGTAACTGTTTCTATGGAAGGGTATAGTCAAACCACTTGACTGTCCTGACATTTGGGTAGTCATGATGCCTAGCTAGATGCCAATCATGACTTGTATAATAGTGTATCATAAATATCAATAGGGATTGATAAAATGATTTAAAGAAGTTCAAATCATGTGAGTTTTGAATAGAACTCACAATTATATATTATATTGCAAATATGGACAGGAATCCAATAGGTCACACATATAAAGAAAAGGATAAAATGGTGAAATGACAAGGATAATAATATTTGATATTATTATGGGAATAAATAAGTGTATAAGAAAATAATTAATTAAATAGTTTAATTAATTATGATCAAGAAATATAGTTTGCATAACTTTTTAGAAATATTATGTAAAATAGACCTAATTGAAATATTATATTTTATAATTAATTATTATTGGACTATAAGTGTTATAGGACTGATATAATAATTAATAGATCCATTAAAGAAATTAAAAGAGGCCCAGAAGATTGATTTTGGTGCAAAAACACACGCCAAACCCTGATAGAAGGCCTCAAAGGCCTAATTATTATACCAAAATAAATTAAATATATTTCATAAGTGTTATGGAGCCTACATATTTAATTTGGATGGATTTGGAATTCATTTGAGTGATTAAATCCAAGTGTATACATAAAGGGCCTAGTTTGTAGTTTTTGTGCATAGTCTTTTATGAAAATATTTAAATTGGATTTAATTTAGCCCAAATAAATTATTAATAATTTTAGAAGTCCATTTAATATTTTTTTAGAAATTTTAAAGAGCCCAATTCCATTATGAAGTTGGATTTTTTTAACCTAACTATAAAAATCCAAGTGATAGGGATTTTAGGGTTAAGTGAACAATTAAGTGAAAATAATCTCTCTCTCTCAAAAAAAAACCCTAGCTACCACCTCCTTGCTAGCATCAAAGGGAATTCAGCTAGCCTTGTGGTTCCTCCATTGTTGGTTCATTTATTCCTTCTCTAGTGTGGATTACTCATTGGAGGTGTTCAACTTTTGACACTGTGATTTGCGACAACCAGGTGAGAAGAAAAATCAACCGTTCAACAAAAATCAAAGGTGATTTTTCATATTCTCATTAATATTTATATTGTAAATTCATGGCAAGATCAGATCTATTGGTTAAAAATTTTAAATTCCACTTATGTATGTGATGCATGTAACCGATAATTCCCAACATTAGATACAACTCCAATTGTTTGTATTCCTGTTAGCAATATAAGTGTCTCTGACATCTTCACATTAATTTACTTTATATACTTAATAGCCCATCACATGTATGTATCATAATCATGCTAGGTATATCTACACTAGTTTTCCATGTTAATACTCACATATAGCATCATGCATTTCAATTGACAAATGATCAATCTACCTCCTAAGCGCATGCATGTACAACTCATTTTTATAGTTAGTTTAGTATAACCTTATCTTCGTATATGTTATATAGCTTACATATATAATTCAAGCATATTATTTAACTTATACAAAATTAACCAAAAGTTCTTACATCAACTTCTACAAACTGGTGTTAGCCTGTCCTAATGCAGAGTACGTTTCTAAAAGAAAGCTTTGACCACAAAAGAACCAACATGAAAAAAATAAACTATGCTAAGCTATAAAGCTTAGTGAAGAATACTAAACATGGAAGACAACCACTCAAATTGATTGTCAAAAAGTTATATATCATGCATCAATTGAAACATTAAACAAAATATGTTAAAGATGGGTATATGATAAGATATGAAATTTTAAACAATAACATAATCATACATTTGCTTCAGCATCCATAATTATCACCACTACATAAATGATCTACACATTGATATATATATATATATATATATATATATATATATATATATATATATATGTGCATTGGAAATCATGGTTAAACAAGTTATTCCATATAACATATGCAAGAATTATACATTATACTATAATTAACTATGATGTAGTTATACTCAAATTTGGCCTCCTTAAGTTCTAAAGGTGGATAACGGGAATGGTGGATACCCGAGAGTATCAAAACGATGGATATCCGAGGATATCAAAACTATGGACCCAAACAGGGTTGACTATATGGTAGACCGATCAAATGGAACCAAATGGGGTTAACCAACAATCTAAATGGGATTGTTCATATCTAATAGTATCAATTGTAATTTATACCCAAAAAGGGTAAACGGTGGCAGCTGCAATATCCTTATAAGTACGTATCTATCCACATTTGAACTCAAGTAGTAAGCAATACTATGATCAAGTCAATTTTATGTATCATGCTTGTACTTATATTATACAATTTGCACATGTATAATCAAAGGATAGATATGTTGTTGATATGGCACAATTATGTATGCAAAGTTCATATAATGATTCAATTATTTATTTTATTTTATTTTTTAACATATTATCATTATATATCACGTATTAGCATAATCATGCAATGTCAATCAAGTAATGTATCATATATGTTCAAGTGCTCTTTATAAAACATGCCTCGTTCTTAAAACTTTATAATATGGCACATCATATGTATGTGATCATGTAAAACGATACACAATCCTCATATATATATATATATATATATATATTTAACAATATGAGTATAGATGATTGAACATATATCATCATGATCTTGTACTTTAACATGTTATCATTCAGGCATCATATGTGAATATGGTCATACTAAAACATTTCTTATTTCATAGCATAAGTACATGTTAAACTAAAATTTTACTCTATCATTAGAGAACAAACATGTAAGAATAATAGCATATAACATGCATTTACATAAGTTTAATCATGTATGAATATTTTATATCATTATCAATAATCTTTACTTATGTATATACATAATTTTATATATATATATATATATATATATATATGGACCATTATCAAAAATCATATTACATGCCATATTTAATTTACTGTGCTTTTATATAGGCACATATTTAACATAACAACATTTAAACATTAATATAAAATACATTAAAATTCTGCCTATAAAATTTTGCACAGAGGCAGCATTCTAAATCTAAATTATGTGCCATTTTTTATTTGGAAAATGTCATTATTAGACCAAGTGACCTTCTACAAATTTTTTTCCCTATATGTCTAGTTTCTAAAACATCAAAATTCATCTTAATATCATATCTATAACTCAAGATTTTTAAAAGAAACCATAGGCTATTCATAATACCAAAATAGTTTTTATTACCACATATAAAATTCATAGAATAAAATGGGGAAGTAATTAGACTACCTTTCCTTCAACAAAGTTCTGATCCTAGGTATCTAGTTTATCCAAAATTTTATAGCATAGAATTTTGACTCCTTTACCAATATTTATGCCCAAAATACCACAATCTGCACCTTAACAGTGTAACCAATTCTTATGAATTTTCAACCAACATTAGACATTCATACAAACATAATTAGGCAATGATTCCTTCATATAAAATGTTCATTTATAATTCTATTTTTGTATATAATTAGACATCATGTCATTATGTCCACTATACAAGGAATTACGTCATATTTTCCACTAACTATTCTAGAACCGAAATCAGTAGTTCACCACCATTGCAAGTGAAATTATGAACAACATATAGACATATTTAGCCCTAAGTTGCTTTTTCAAAGTTAAAGGTGTATTACTTCTGTAAATTATAAAATCAAAATTTTCTCAATTTAAACATCCTAACTCTAAATATAATGAAATTACAGCAACTAATTCTTGATGCTTACATGCTTCTTCTTATCAAATCCTCTATGAATTTATCATTTGTTCAACCTATCAAACAACAAATCGTTATTCTTCTCCATTTAATCACATACATACATGAGAATCCTAAGAATCCCATACCTTAGCTGAAAATTCCCCTTTAATTTAAATCTTGTACCTTTTCTTTTCCCTTGCTTTTCCTTCCTTCTTCTTCTCCTTTAACAACAATACATCCATTTAACAAAAACTTCCAGCATTTAACTTAATCAACCATCAACCAAATAAGAAGAAGATGAAAAAAATGGAGATGAATTATTAAATTAATATGCTTACCTTAATGTTTAACACTAATTATCCTTGATTAATTCCATATGCAATGATTTTTCTTAAGGATTTATTAGATATATTTAACAATGGATGAAAAAGTGAGAATTTATTAGAAATTTTTATGACTTTCTCAAGCAAATGATGTCCTCTTCATCTCCCTTTTCTAAATTTATCATATATATATCTAATAAAATAAAATTATCACTAGTCCCATGCCTCTAATACGAAATTCACATCTTTAATTAATTCTTAATCACATACCACTCTATAAAATCATGTATTTCTGATTAAGGTCATGCTAGAGGACTTACACTATTACTTTACCTATAAAAGAAAAAGAATTAGCTTTCTAATTGCTTCATTGACCCCTACTTTTGTCATGCTAAAAGTATACTATGGAACTATAATATAATTATAGATGAAAATTTTATATTTATTTAAACTCATAAGAATATTACGGTACTCCTGCGATAAAGACCCAACTGGTGGGCAAGAAAGACCCTTCTAAAAATTATGCCATATTAAATGTTTTAGGATAAATTATTTACAAAATATGTTTGTCGTATACCCCAAATCTATAGAACATAAGAGTAATAAAAGGATAAGAAAGAACAAAAATGGAAAGGATGAAAGAAGACTAACGTAATTGAAGACCATGAAACCATGGTCTAAGTTAATACCATTAAAATATATAATCTTAGCACCATCTACCAGCAGACCGTGATTAGGGTAGTGCATCCTATGGTAAAGCTTCAGCGACTTCAGTGACCAGTACACCTCGAGGTGGAGATAGTGGATCAGCAGTAGTTTGTGATCATTATGGCAAGATGCATGCCGGGGAGTGCAGATTCTTGATTGGAGCTTGGTTTAGGTGTGGGTCCAAAGACCATAAGAACAAGGACTATACTATATTACAAACTATTTTAGCTATCTCACCAGCATCTGGTATGTAGGGGAGCCGCCCTTAACACTTCAGCTTTCAGACCAGCTGGTCAGACATCCCAGTGATAGAGGCAAGCTGCAGGATAGACACATGCTATCAGGGTTAGAGAAAAGAATGATGCTTTTGATGTGATAGTAGGTAAATTTTTTCTATTATCTGATTCAGTACATGCTTTGATTGATCCTTATTTCTCGCACACCTATATTAGCACTACTTTTGTACGGAGTAAAAGGATGAAAGAGGCATGCTTATACTAGGATATTTTGGTGGGTAATCCTTTAAGGCATAGTGTAGTGGTGAACAAAATATATACACAATTTCCTATTAGTGCCCAGGGACATGTATTCTTGGAAAATTTGATTGAGCTACCTTTTCAAGAGTTCAATATGATTCTTAGGATGGATTGGTTATCTGCCCACCAAGCGACTGTTTACTGTAGAAAAAAAAGAGTTACCCTAAGGCTTCAAGGTGATAGGGAGATCACAATAGTGGGTGTGATATCTGATTTCTTGTCTTATGTGATATCAGCTATTGCTGCTAAAAGACTGATCAAGAAAGGATGTGTAGCCTACATTTGTTATGTAGTAGAGGCAAAGAAAGACAGCCCAAAGGTGTTGGAAGTGCCTACTGTTAAAGAGTTCCAGTATGTATTCCCATATGAGTTGCCAGGCTTACCACCTGATAGGGAGGTAAAATTCTCCATTGATGTTGCTCCTAGTACTGCTTTTATCTCTATTGCTCCTTATAGAATGGCACCTATAAAATTAAAAGAATTGAATATTCAGCCACAGGAGTTACTTGACAAGGGGTTTATTAGACCCATTACTTCTCCTTAGGGAGCACCTATCTTATTTGTAAATAAAGAAGATAGGACTTTCCAATTATGTATTGACTATAGGCAACTAAATAAGGTGACTATAAAGAACAAATATCCCCTTTCATGAATTGAAGATTTAATTGATTAGCTTAAAGGAGCAGGTGTCTTTTCAAAAAAATTGACTTGAGGTCAGGATATTACCAGATGGGAGTGAAGGAGATTGATGTACCTAAGACTGCTTTT
>JBBPFJ010000401.1:0-49479 GCA_037975025.1 Excoecaria agallocha
ACTCAAAAGGGGTCGGTGAGGAGGACCGATTGTAATATAATAAATCACATTCTAAAGTATGAAAATATAATCAAAAGGCTAAATCGAATTGGAGAATAGATGGGCAGTGAACGCAGCGACTAGATTGTGAGCTTGGTATCATTTCCAAAAAAGAAAATGAAAAATATATATTAGGGAGTTTTACAAAAATGCTCAAAAAGAAAAGACACTTTTTAAAAATATCCCTCCTCTTTTATCCTTTTAAAATTACTATATTTTTAAAAATACACATTTCTAAAAATATAAATAAACTCCAATTAAAACAGATTTCTTTTCCCATTTAAAACAAATTTTCTATTGGAAACAGACTTCAATTTCAGCCAATCTTTCTAAAACAACGGACTCTTTCTATTACTGATACTAAGTGCCTTCTTTTCGTGTATCCTACTACACTACTTACCGCATCTCGGGCAAGTTTTCACTTTGCTCCTCAATTTGATTTTTTTTTTTTTGAGTCCATACGTCCTTCATTTTTGTTCCTAATTGATTTTATGTCGGTTCCTATTCATCTTCATTTTCAATTTGACTTCCTTTTCCCATAATTAAGGTATTATTTGGGTTCAGAATATGATGAGATCTCAAGATATAGCATTTAATTTGTTAAAATCTAATATTTCATTTGTTGCATGTAATGTAATATTTCATTTTATAAAATTGAATTTTTTTTTTCATATTATTATATTATTGACATGTTATATTATAATAATATTTGTAAATAACAATTTAATATTATTTTTACTATCCATAATCTTCTATCATTAAAGAAATAATGATAAATAAAGATTATTATGAGTTTGATTGATTGATAATCATGTGATGATTATATATGGTGGTATAAATCAAACTTATAAAACTAGTTAGAGAACATGGTACTGGATAGACCTACTATGAGATACTACATGGATTAATATCATTAGTGATCTCATAATAGTTATATTATCAATCCTTAGACTTGAGATTATCACAATATCCTCCATGATGAACATTATATTTTGACATAATCAAATATTATCTTTAATCGGATAATCATAAAGGTTATGACTGACCATTAAGAGAATCATGCAGAGCATAGTGAATAATCAAGAATAAATTTGTCTCTCTAATGAGAGAGATATCTATATGGCTCATCGATAAGTAAAACTGAGAAATGTATGGTCATACTCAAATGAATTGATGGAGCAATCAATATCATTTGATATTAACGATCTACTTAGTGATCGAAAAATTATATGTTTGAACTATATAAGTTTGACATGAACCATCACTTAGGTACAAATAAGATATTGTGTGACAAAATGGATTATAACTTGTTCTATTAGGTTAAATCGAATTATCGATATTCGTATTATTTGTATAGTCATAATAGCTTGCTAGAGACCTCTTACGACTTGTGGGTCCATGATGGGATTGTGGTCCACTGTCAACATAATATGAACCTATTGGATTATATACATGAAATTTGATAAACAGAATAAGGGTTAATTTGGGAGTTTCGAATTTTATTTTGTGACAAATTAAAATTCGAAATAAAAATTTTAATTCTTATTTTAAATAAGAAATAAAGCATTTCTTATTTAATAAAATATCTGCTCGAATTTTCTCTCTCCTAAATTAAGGTTAGGTCAGCTATATATATGTAGTGATATGTATAGTTTAAAACCTAAGTATACATAAAAACAACAAAAAAAAGGGTGGCAGTCATCCCTTTGTGTGGAGAGAAACATAAATCATTTTTTTGTAACCTTGAGAAGAATACAGAAAGATCGAACCCTAGCCGCCAAGGAAGGGAGCTAGCACCTCGGACGATTCTGTTCATCATATTTATGTGTGAATACCAACAGAGGGTGTTGTTTCGCATGAGGCAACACTTGCAAATTTGATTTGTCCACCTTTTGAGAGGTTGATAACCAGTACATTCTTCTTATTGAATCAATTGAATTGCATGGATCCTGGTGGTTTCTTTTATTTCGCTGCATTTTCGTTTTTATTTTATCCACCATAACCGAACAATGCAAAAATAAAGAAGTTAGACACCAATTAGGCGGTTTTATGCAAGAACGAAAATTAGATTTTGAATTTTGCTAAATGTTGAACCATTCATTTATAATGTTATTCTTGAAATATATAATGATTAATCTATGCCATCATAAGCAAGGGTTTTTTTTTGAAAATAGGGTATTTTTTAAAAATATTTCGGGATTTGGGGCTACAGTAAAAAATATTAGGAAAATGGGGTGTTGGATTCCGGCATAGGGAGAGCCGGAATCCAACTCGTGGAACCCGCTGGCAGTGTGCCATATTCCGGCACTGAAGGTGCCGGATTTCGGCATGATGGCCCCCACTTCAAGCTTCATTTTTTCGGAAAATGGACAAGGGGCTGGCTTCTTAAAATATGTGCTTCACCCCAACCCCTCATTTTGCTGTAAAGTGTGCATTGAAGTGAAAATTCAATAGTCACGAGAATCAAATAGTAAAACCAATTATATGCATAAATTGTTTGCATATAAAAGGGATGGTTGTCTTCATTTTTATTGTTGCCCAACACTTTCGATCTCTTTTGCTTTTCTTCTTTGTTAAAATTTCTTGTCTTACAATTATAGTAGCATTATAAATTTCAGTTGATATAAAAAAGGTAAGACTATTGTGATATACAATTTAAATGCAAGAATTACAAATTATATTGTTATTAATTTTTTTTGTATTTTATTTGTAGGGGGTGACAATTTTGAAGGTCATATAATTTCAAGATTCAAGGTAAGAAATTATTTTTTTAATCAAATTAGCAAATAAGAAAATTTGTAGTTTATTCAAATTAATTGTTTAACATGCTATTTATTGTGAACTAATTAAGTTATGAAATAATTATTCAGCATGCTATTTGAAATTAACGAATGCTCAATAATTTATAGTGTATAGAATTAATTTAATTAATTGATAAATATTATGTACATTAGCATTGAGGAGCACTATTGAGGAGCACATGGTGAAGTAACATCAAACATAAAACATCATTTAAAAATGTCCACAAATATTCATCAATATTTTTACATTAGGGACTAGACTGAAACTGTGTACCGAAATCGGACTGAGTGACTCTTCTATAATCACCGTATATATTTCTTTCTTCTTCATTTGGTATAGACTCTCTTTCTCCAGCATTAGCCATTTGATTAATATTGTTCATTGCATTTTTTCCATCTCCAATTACAATTTTTTCGGTTATAACAATTAGTTCTGCAATGGTATACCCCGAAAATGTATCGAAATTCTCATAAATTTGATCAATATCTTCGTCATCGATTACATCCATACATGAACAACAAATTGACCCCTGGTTGTTTACTGGACACTTATATATCACCCTACTAAGCCTTTCATTCGCAGGTAAATTCAATTTAACTGCTATCTTATGAATAAGTTCAGCAAATGTCGGTTTGCTCCTAATTTTCAATCTCCTTGATCTAGCTGACTGACCCGAAGTGTCATACTGAAATTCAATTATGCCGATCCCTGATTGTCCTCCAGTGTGAATTATAAAAGTTACTGGGATTGACATTTTTTTCCTACATTATTTTTACATATATCATCATTTAAGTACTAATTCACTATTTTGTCATAAACCTCACATTCTAAAAAAATCAATTTAAACTACACATAAATTCTTAAAATTTTGCTAGCCACATTTCAAAATTAATAATTAAACTCTTATCATTTATTATTTTTTTTATCTTTCTATAGAATAATTTTTTTATACATCTAATTTCTTAATATATGCAAATTTCTTACACCAATTATTTCAAAAAGTTATTCTAAATTCCATTTCAATATCCTTACCATGTAAATCAAATTACACATTACCAATTTCATAAAAAACACATGCAACTATAATTTTTTTTACTTAATCAACACTTGCATAGATTTAATAATTATTTATTCTTTTCTTAGCAAATTATCTTTTCATACCAATTAAATAGACTACAGACTATAATAAAAAATTAAGCAATAAAATAAATATGCTATCAAGAAAATTAATAATTTTTACATATAAACTAAACAAATTTTTCTACACTCAAAATTAAAACTTACCTTTGTTGTAATCAGATATACTTCAACATAATAATCACCTACAAAAAAATTAATATTAACAATAACTATAATAATAATAATATAATTTTTACTTCATATAACAAAAATTCTACTGCATAATATCAAATTAAATTACCTTCCTTTTATATATAAGATAACAATGTCGGATACAAATTTAAAGGAACTAAGAGTATAAATTTTTATAAAAACAAACAGAATTTCAAAGAAATTTTTGTAAAAAAGAGTGAAAGATTTTGAGAAGAAGAAGATCAAGGAAAATGTTGTAAAATGAGAAGAAGAAGATCAAAGAAAATGTTGTAAAATACACCGAAAGAATTTGAGAAGAAGAACAAAATAGGAGGATGATAAAATGAGCGTATTTTCGGGTCTTCTAAATTTAAAGGGTGTGAAGTGTTGGATACCGGCGCGGAAGCAGCCGGATTCAGTACCAGACGGGCCCATCAAGCCAAAATTCGGCTCCTGCAGTGCCAAAATCTGGCACCCTGCCAGCGGGTCCCACGAGTTGGATTCCGGCTCTCCCCATGCCGGAATCCAACACCCCATTTTCCTAATATTTTTTTACTGTAACCCCAAATTTCGAAATATTTTTAAAAAATACCCTATTTTCAAAAAAACCCCCTTAAGCAATTTAAAATTTAGGCAAATAGCTAAAAGTGGAAGAATATTGAAAGACAGTAAATAATTTGTTTCTTTAATTTGACTTTTCCTTTATTTTTTGTGAATCCTAATTTCTTGCTTCATTTTGGTTCCTAATTGATCCCATATTGGGTTCCTATTCACCTTCATTTTCAAATTGACTTCTTTTTCCCATAATTAATTAAGGTGTTATTGAATTCAATATTTGATGAGAGCTTAATATATAGCATTTCATTTGTTAAAATTAATATGACATTTTATTTGTTGCATGCAATGTATTTGTAAAAATGTTTATATGAACTTTTTGACATGAGAATTGATATTTGACTCTGCTACCTCTTCTATTTTGTCGGTATACCAACTGGTATACCTTGATATATCGAGGTACATCAAAATGGAAAAACAAAAATGTTCTCGTCATAACATTCAAAATGTATTTTCTTATTTTTTTAGGTAAAAGCATTTATAATGTTGAATATAGAAAGACAATAAAGAATCTTTAAATATAATGTTATTCAAATGAATAAATTGCCATGTCAACATGTTTTAACAGCAGTGAATGAATATCACTTGAACTCTTATAAATATTGCTCAATTTACTACACCAAAGAGGCAATGCTAGCAACTTATAAAGGACTATTGTATCCAATTCCTGAAAAGAAATCATGGAACATACCCTACTAGTTGAAGAACTCCAACAACTCACCAACACTTTTATAATCATCTATCACAAACAATTCATATCCATCATACAACATAGCCATCATATATAAAATTTCATACATCACACACTAATTTTTTTTATAATTTATATGCATCACTTTATCAATTTTAAATTATAGACCGTAAAAGTTTTACATGCTATCAAAAATTACAAATCAAAATGTTCTGCAGTTATAAAGCATCACTACTCCAATATAACGACTTCATGTACATACCAAGCTTCCCTCACTTAAAAAGTCCTTCCTTCCTTGCTCCCTTCATAAATGTCCCCTATGCACAGTAAAATAAACTACACGCTGAGTCAAGTTGCTCGGTGGTGGAAATTCTACTAATTAAATTATTAAAAAAGTACACGATATTCCCATTTATCTATATCCTAACATCTAATGAGCCTATGTCGTAATTCCTTTATTTATCACTTATTTATAATAATTTGTCTAAATTTAATCTCATTTCCCAATTATATTTACTTAATTCATTATTTACTATTATTACTTTAAATTTTCCCTTTTTTAACTTATTCTTCTTATGATTTTCAATTTATTTAATTAACCCATTTTTCCTTGCCAAATATCAACTTACCCTACTTTTTTTTTTGAAAAAAAACCAAACCCATTAATGAGAAACAACCTTGGCCAGTAAAGCCGAGTAAATACACAAAGGGGGATTCATGTCCCGATACATGAGATTTGACATAGAACCGGAAGCTCGAGCAAGCAGATGAGCCACCCGATTTGCACACCTCTTAACACAACCCAATTTAATGTTGCAAAAATCACAAGATAAACTAATACAATCAGAAATAATAGTTCCCAAATCAGATTCATAACATATTTTGTCCTGCAAAGCTCTAATCACAATCTCAGAATCATATTTAATCACAATATTTACAAATATTGTCTAAAAGTACCATTAATCCCTCATCATTCGCATTTTATTAATTTTACACTTTCTTCACCAATTGTTATTCTCATGCAATTAGTTATAAATATGTCACTAATTTTCCAATTTTTTTCGGTAACTTACCATTGAGTCCTTAATATTTATCTTATTTACAAATCTATCCCTAATTTATCAAATTATCATTTTAATCCTCTAATTATTCAATAATTACAAAAATTATTACAAATTACTTATTTACTTTGTATTTTACTATTTCCATTATTTTGCCCCTAGCATCCGAATGGAGACCACAAAAATGATATGGATGTACTGGACTTTGGACTTGAAGGTCCAAAATAGCTACTTCCACTTAGATTTTTCTTACTTTTTCTTCACTTTTTTTGGTGTAAAACCTCTTTTGGCCCACTGTGCAAGCCGTCTTAACTTGCTACCTCATCATAATATACGATATCTCTATGATTAGCCAACTACATCACATAATTAGAATTTTCAACTGGTTATCAAGGGCAAAATATATCTTGATTTTGTCATACCACTACAAGAAAAATACTATTTACCAACTGAAATTAACAACAAAAAATATAAGGTAGAGGTGAGAGAATAGATCTACTAGTAGGAGTACTTAAATGGGACTAATTGGTAGGTGGAGGGTATGGCCACATAGCGATTTGACAATCCATACCCTATTCAGTGTGTTAGTGCGACAAACAAAATATAACTTGTCAAATCGATCGGACTAGTTGGCTGCTGGCAGACCTGATTGGACATGTCACACATTTGGTGCGACTTCCCTCATGTGAGATATTGGGTTATTGTGATGGGCCTTGGGCCCCAAGACAATATAGGCCTTTAAAGATAATATGCATTATCATGACAGAACTTATATAATCCACAAAATTATCTGTTTCAATTCTTTTTGTTATATGACTTGTAAAATCCGACCCAATTATATAATTTTTTCATATACAATATAAATATAAAGACAATTAATTTTATGGATTATATATGCATAATTTTTTTATTTAAAAAAAATAAAAAATATAAATATTTTTATAAAAAATTATCGATTATGAGCCCATATATTTAGGACTCAATTAGCTTATGATCCATTAAGAAATTACCTATTTAAATTATATGATTCAATTCGATTTGACTCAATTAATTTATGACTCTTAAAATGATGTGATCCAAACACGTTCAATTTGATCCATTTATCACCAACAGTAGCATTTGGAAAATGACAAAATGTTTATATTTTTTTGAAATTAAATCTATAAATAAATTTATAGATTAAATTAATAATAATCTATGATCGATGTAAGAAAATAAAATAAAATAAAATGGAAATTTTTTTGGCCTATCACAAATTCACACATACCCATTGTTGAAGTCAAAGTTTGTGGATAAAAAGAAAAAAAAGGAAAAAGAGAATCCCACATCGGGAAAAATAGAAAGAGGAAAGGTTTTATATAGTTATAAATATAGTCCTTTAGCCTTTAGTTTGAATCATCCCATGCAATCCCAATTTGCCTTCTTCTCTCTTATATTATTTAACTTTGGTGTGAAATAATACTTAGTAGCATCCGAGGACGTTGGCATAATTGGCCGAACCTCGTTAAATTTCTTTGTTTCTTATTATCTTTATTTTAGCTATTTTTATTATAGTTGTAGTAATATATTGTGCTCATAAATTATACTTGTACTTAAATTCTATCCAAGGAGATTGAATTTTAAGTGGGACAGTTGTGACCCCTCCAGTTTTTCCTGAGAATTAAACTCGTATGATTTTATAGTACAATAATTTACTCTTTTATTTATTTTAGCTGCGGTCTTGCTCTATCCGGTGCTTATTTTTCACAACAAGTGGTATCAGAGCTGAGGTTCTATCTTAGTATACTTTGTGGTTGCAGTATAGATTGATCTTCCACATCAGAAAAGATTTTTTCTTGGGTAGTTCATGTATACGGTCACTGTTTATGTATACGGTCACTGTTCATCTATACGATTACTATTCATGTGAAATAGTGGAAGCTGATTTTTTAGCAGAGAAGTTCGTGATAGAAGCAATGACAGCAAAATATGAGATCAAAAAATTCAACGGGAGAAATTTTTCACTATGAAAATTGAAGATAAAAGCAGTTATAACGAAGGATAATTATCTAGCGATAATTAGTCAAAGGCCCGCAGAAATTACAGATGATAAATGGAATGAAATGGATCGGAATGCTACTACTAATCTTCATCTAGCACTAGATGATGGAGTGTTGTCCAGCATAGAAGAGAAAAAGATAGCAAAGGAGATATGGGATCATCTCATAAGATTGTACGAGGTAAAATCACTCTACAATAAGATTTTTCTTAAGAGAAAACTGTACACTTTACGTATGGTGGAATCCACTTCAGTGACAAAGCACTTAAATACCTTGAATAGTCTATTTCCTAACTCACATCATTGGGACACAGAGTAGAACAAAATGAACGTGCTAAAATTTTACTCTAAAGTCTACCTGATTCGTATGATCAACTTATCATCAATTTGACCAACAATATCCTCACAGATTGTCTAAACTTTAAAGATATTGCAGCTGCTGTTCTAGAAGAAGAAATTCGGTGCAAAAATAAGGAAGATAGGTTGGCAAGTTCACGGCATAGAGAAGTCTTGACTATGATAAGAGGGAGATCAACAGAACATGGCCCAAATGGAAGCCACAATTAGGGAAGGTTCAAATCAAGGAGTAAGAAGAACATTAAATGCTACAAATATGGCAAGAAGGGTCATTTGAAGAAGGATTATTGGAATCTAAACAAAAAGGATTCCAATCCTCAGGGAAATATGGCAAGTAGTTCCGATGGTGGAGATTTTCTATGTTGTGAAGCAGCAACGACTTATGAAGGCAGAAAAAGATTTGCTGAAGTATGGCTTCTTGATTCAGGAGCTACATTTCACATGACCTCTCGAAGAGAATGGTTCTATCAATATGAACCTATCTATGGAGGATCTGTGTACAGCTGCAATGATCATACCTTGAAGATCGTTGGCATTGGAACTATTAAGCTGAAGATGTATGATGGTACAATTTGTACTATTCAAGATGTACGGCATATGGAGGGCCTAAAGAAAAACTTGTTGTCTTTAGGACAATTGGATGATTTGGGATGCAAGTTCGATAGTGAGAATGGGATCTTGAAGATATCAAAAGGAGCACTAGTACTTATGAAGGAAGAAAAGATAGCTGCAAATTTATACATCATAAAGGGAGAGACTTTGCAAGAAGAAGATGCATTTGTTGCCACAAGCAGTCTAAGTGAAAAGTGTGTAATGTCTTGGCACAAAAAACTTGGGCATATATCCGAACAAGGAATGAAGATTCTTGCAGAGATAAATCTACTCCCAGGTCTCACAAAGGTCTCACTATCCTTTTGTGAGCATTGTATTGTAAGCAAGCAGCATCGATTGAAGTTCAACACATCAAATTTTAGAAGCAAAGCCATTCTAAAATTAGTTCATTTTGATGTATGGCAAGCACCAGTATCATCCCTAGGAGGAGCAAACTACTTTGTATCATTTATCGATGATTACTCCAGGAGATGTTGGGTGTTTCCTATCAAGAAGAAAGCAGATGTGTTTCCAGTCTTCAAAGCTTACAAAGCATGAGTGGAACTTGAATCTAGCCAAAAGATCAAGTGTTTAAGGATAGATAATGAAGGAGAATACACCAATAAAGAATTTGATGAATTCTGTAAACAAGAAGGCATCAAAAGACAATTCACTATGGTATACACTCCTCAACAAAATAGAGTGGCAGAGCGGATGAACATAACTTTATTGGAAAGAACAAGAGCAATGATGAAAACTGCAGGCTTAGATAAGAAATTCTGGGCGAAAGCGGTCAACACTGCCTGTTATGTGGTGAATCGAGCTCCATCAATTGCAATTGAGTGTAAGACACCAATAGAGATGTGGGCTAGAAAATCGGTGGATTATTCAAACCTCTATGTATTTGGAAGTCCTGCTTATGTAATGTACAATGCCCAAGAAATTACAAAACTAGATCCAAAATCCAGAAAATGCATATTCTTGGGATATGCTGAAGGAGTCAAAGGGTATCGCCTGTGGGATCCCACTACCCACAAGGTTGTTGTGAGCAGGGATGTTATCTTTGTAGATGATAAAGATAAAGATCATGAGCAAGCAGAAAGTGAAGAAAAGTCAGAGACTACAAAAGTATATATAGAAAGAGAATCAGAAACCAATGATTCTTCTGAAGCTATACCAGAATAAAAGCTAGTCGAATTTGAAGTTCCAAATAATTGGTGATCAACTCGCACAAAAAGGTTGCCCAATTGGCACTCAGATTTACATTATAGAGGGTAATGTTGCATATTATCTTCTAACTGAGATTGGGAAGCCATCAACTCTCCAAAAAGCAATGAATAGTTTAGATGTATCGCAGTAGATGGCAGCAATACAAGAGGAAATTGAAGCTCTTCATAAGAATAAGATATGGGATTTGGTGTCACTACCGCAAGGGAGAAAACCTATAGGCAATAAATGGGTTTACAAAATCAAGTGGAATGGTGATAATCAAGTTGAGAGATATCATGCTAGATTGGTGGTTAAAGGGTATGCTCAGAAGAAAGGGGTTGACTTTAATGAAATATTCTCACCCATGGTTCGTCTCACTACAATTCAAGTAGTCTTGGCAATATGTGCAACTTCTGACTTACATCTTGAGCAGTTAGATGTGAAAACTGTATTTCTTCATGGAGATCTTGAAGAAGAAATTTATATGCTCCAACCAAAAGGATTTGAAGAAAAAGGAAATGAGAACTTGTTTGCAAGCTGAACAAATCTCTGTACGGTTTAAAACAGGTGCCAAGGTGTTGGTACAAGAGATTTGATTCCTTCATCATGAGCCTTGGATACAACAGACTAAATGCAGACCCTTGTGCATATTTCAAGCTGTTTGGTGTAGGTGATTTCAGTATCTTACTGCTATATGTGGATGACATGTTGGTAGCAGGCCCCAACAAAGATCGCATTAAGGAGTTAAAGGCTCAATTGGCTCGGGAATTTGATATGAAGGACTTGGGATCAGCAAACAAGATTCTAGGGATGCAAATTCACCGAGACAGAAATAACAGGAAGATGTGGCTTTCTCAAAATAATTATTTAAAGAAAATCTTGTGACGTTTCAATGTGTAAGATTGTAAGCTAATTTCTACTCCACTTTCTATGAATTTCAAGTTATCCTCAAAGATGAGTCCTAGCAATGAAGAAGAGAGCATGGAAATGTCTCAAGTACCGTATGCATCAGCAGTGGAAAGTTTAATGTTCGCTATGATATGTACAAGACCAAACATTGCACATGCAGTGGGAGTGGTTAGTCGATATATGTCGAATCCTGGTAGAGAGCATTGGAATGCTGCAAAAAGGATTCTCATATACATAAAGGGAACCTTGAATGTTGCATTATGTTATGGAGGATCAGACTTTATTGTCAATGGATATGTTGATTCAGATTATGCTGGTAATCTTGATAAAAGCAAATCTACTACAGGTTATATGTTTAAACTTGCTGGCGAAACTGTAAGCTGGGTTTCAAAACTGCAATCAGTTGTGGCTACATCAACAACAGAAGCAAAATATGTAGCAGCTACACAAGCCAGTAAAGAAGCAGTATGGTTAAAAATTCTATTGGAGGAACTTGACCGGTGTCTAGCAAGTGTACTAGATCGGCTAGTAATATAGGGAAATATAGATTAAGACCCCAAAATATCGTATCCAAGGGAACATGGATTGCTAAGGATAATACCTATGTATGAATTAAATTAACCCGAGATTGTTTCCCAAATGTTTTTGATTTGAAAGCAAAAATTAAACAAAATAAATAATTAAACAAAACAAAAGCTAAAACATGAATTAAAATCAAAACAATAACTGGAATTCTCTTGCTAAAAAAACTATCCATCTTAACTTTCATTGTAATGACTTAAATTCAATATAAACACCAGTGATTATGGAAAAACTAGTAATAAAGCAAGATATCTTTATTTAAGTATATCATTCTTAGTATTAAACTCATAGACAAATTAGCATGAAAATCTAGTTTTAAATTCCTAAATATTCATTGAAGCCTTTCTCAAGTGATTCAACTCCAATTTATTCTTAGTTCCTCCTCTCTTAGTATTAACCAATAAAATTAACACATAATTATCTCATATTTTGGATAATAATCATGCATAAACATTAAAGAGTTAACCCAAGAACATGCAAATCATTAACTATGTCAAAACCAATTTTTAGTTATTTATTCAATAAACCAACAATCAATCTCAACACAATCAAAGATAAGAATATGCTTAAAACCAAGAAATAATCAACCGATATTGAAATTAAGCTCAAAATAAAGTCATAACAATGAAAATATAAGATTTCAAGAATCCATTAGCAAAAGAAGAAAAACTACTTCCTAAACATAATTATAAACTAAAGATAAAGTTGAAAAGAAAAACAATGAAAACATAAAACAACGTAAAATAACTAAGCTTAATTCTAAGATTCCTAATTCCCTAATTGATCATTAATTCATCCCCTTCTTGGTGTTTTGGATTGCTATTTATAGGGCAAAATCGTAGTAGATTCCTTCTTAAACTCCAGACATAAAATAGGAAGCGAACTCTGCTCAAATAGGAAGCTTGGCGAAAATCCTTTGTGGAATGGGAGATTGAGCATGTGGCCACGTGTATCCTAGTGCATTTCTACACGTGGTCACGTGTCCTATTGTTCTTCCTCACACGTGGTCACGTGTGGACTATGCCTTGTGTCACACGTGGTCACGTGTTTCCTTTGGTTTCTTCATTTGCTCTTTCACGTGGCCATGTGTTGCTTAGTTCATTTTCACACGTGGCCATGTGTTCTTTTCTTCTTCAATTCACGTGGCCATGTGTTCTTTTCTTCTTCAATTCACGTGGCCATGGGTCTTTCAATACTCACCTTCATGTGGCCACAGGTTCCTTTCTTCATATTAAACACGTGGTCACGTGAAGAACTTCTGGATCTCACGATCACTAATTAACATGAATTTTCCAAATTCACACTTTTGGCCCAAATCTTCTTGCCTTTTTACAATTAAGTCCTTTTTCTTGCAAAATAACCCTGAAAAACACTAAAATTTACAATTAACTCCAAAAATATAAAATTAACCAATTAAACTCAAATTCAACCTAATTAACACAAAATTAACTCAATTAAATACCTAAAAACATATTAAAAACACCATATAAATCACCCTTATCAGAACTCGGGCACAAACAAAAGAAACTTTTTTTGTTTTGTGATAGTCAGAGTGCTTTGCATCTTGCAAGGAATTTGGCGTTTCATTCGAAGACCAAACACATAAGGGTGCAGTACCACTTCGTTCGTGAGAAAGTGGAAGAAGGAATAGTAGATGTGCATAAAATTCATACTACAGACAACCTAGCATATTTCATGACAAAGGCAATCAATACTTACTAGTTTTTATGGTGTTGATTTTCTTGCGGCCTGATAAAGACGTAAGCAACATGAAATGAGAAAGAATAATGTAAAGATATGATTGATACTCAAACAAATCTTCAAGTGAGAGATTGTTGAAGTCAAAGTTTGTGGGTAAAAAGGAAAAAAAAAGGAAAAAGAGAATCCCACATCGGGAAAAATAGAAAGGGGAAAGGTTTTATATAGTTATAAATATAGTCCTTTAGCCTTTAGTTTGAATCATCCCATGCAATCCCAATTTGCTTTCTTCTCTCTTGTATTATTTAACTTTTGTGTAAAATAATACTTAGTAGCATCCGAGGACGTAAGTATAATTGGCCGAATCTCGTTAAATTTATTTGTTTCTTATTATCTTTATTTTAGCTATTTTTATTATAGTTGTAGTAATATATTATGCTCATAAATTATACTTGTACTTAAATTACGTCTAAAGAGATTGGATTTTAAGTGAGACCGTTGTGATTCCTCTAGTTTTTCCTGGAAATTAAACTTGTATGATTTTGTAGTACAATAATTTACTCTTCTATTCATTTTAGTTGCGGTCTTGCTCTATCCGGTGGTTATTTTTCACAACACCCATCAGTTTATGCCCAGCAAATAGATCGAATTCCACTGTTTGGTTAGGCTAGAAATAGATTACTATTTTGCAACTCCTCAATCCATATTTAAATGGGCAATTGTTTATGGATTATAAATGTATAGGCCACGAATCGATAAAGTTATATGCTTTTTTTTTTTTTTACATTTTTAAAATTTTTCATTAATGAATATATTATAATGTAGCGATATTGGTCTTTGTATAAGAATTGTAGAGTTTTAAGTTTAAATCAATCAAATAATTTATATTTAAAAATACTTATAATTAAAAATAGAAGATATATATATATATATATATATATATATATATATATATAATTTATTTTTTCATTATATAAAAATTGAAAAGTTACTAATAACATAAAGGTTAAAGGTGCAAATCGACCCCTAAAATTTAGCAAAAAGTGCAATTTAAATTTTAAAGTTCCATTTGGCTGGAAGGGTAATGAGCAGATTCAGTTGGCTACCCAATGGAACACAGACCATTATCAATTAAATGTTCATAAATTTTTGTTAAGAGTTCATTGACAGGCCTCGACTATTTGTTAACTTGAACCATTTACGAAAATAACAGCAAATTGAGATAGGTACATGATTCGCTGCAGGCTCTGCCAAGTTTATCACGAACATATATATAACTCATCAAACACATAACCATACGATTATATTTTAATTGATTTTATTTTTAATCGGTTTAATTTTGATATTATTTCAGTTAAACCTTTAATTCATGAATCTCTATTTTCATGGATTTTTACTCGTCGTTTTAAAAATTATGCAGCTAATTCATAGCTTAGAAAAACATCATAGATTCTCCATCACATAAATTTATCAGAGTATTTCTTCGCATATTCTAACCGTAAAGTAATTAATACTTTAATAGTTGGAGGTGTTCGTATGTTTGATTTTTCATATTCTAGCTCTGATTCCAATCTCAATCACATAAATTCTTTGATCTTTTTTTCTTTTTTTCTGTTTTGCTTGCTTATATATATAGTAATAATTTCATATAATCTTATTCAATACTAAACATTAATCAGCAATGAGTTATCACTTATCAATATGCCAACAATGGAAAATTCTTGAACATATTAAGTACGCAAAATTGCTCATACACTAAATTATTAATAAATTAACAAATAGAAAAAAAAAAGTAATAAAAGTGGCTATTATGCGACTGTAGCCATTTCTTACAAATTCTTTTATAGGTGTAGATTTGTAAAACGATTAAAATTCATTGAAATAACAGTAGGGACAAGAATCTACTATTTTACAAATATAAAGGATAAAAATATCTCATTTGAAATATTAAAGGTAAATTTTTCTATTTTGAAAAATATGAAAGGCAAAAATGAACCTTTATTCAGTTCATTTTAAAGTTTTTCTTTTCTTCTTTTTCTTTTAATTCAATAAAGATTTTTTTTTTCTTTCAAAGCATTAAAGATTTATTGAAATATTAGTTAAATTTTTAATATGTGATTTATTAAAAAAATTAAGCAAATGAATTAAATGATAAGAAAAAAAACCTTCATATTTACGAAAATTTAAGCTGTGAACCTAAAAAAAAAAAAAAACTGAAATTTTGTCAGATTGAGAGTGGAATACTGAACCTTAAAGGGCAAACCTTTAATTTTTGTCCGTGCTTGAAATTTTGCCAAATAATAAGCCAAGAGATTAGGTGTGAGAAAAAGAAAATAAAAAATTCAAATAATCACGAAATCAATCCAATACCAAATTGAATTTTGCTTAGCGATTGATTCATCAGTTTTGGTTTTAAGTTTTAAATACTGATTGACTATTAGCTAGTTCACAGCTAATTTGTTTATATTTGTAGTATATTTTAATTTTTATATTTTTAAATTTTTTCTTTTTGTTTATTTTTCTGTGATTTTTCTTAGTTTAATTATAAAAGATAAACTAATATTTTAAATTATATTTATATTATATCTCATTATCTAAAATTAGATCACACACACACACACACACACACACACACACACACACACACACACACACACACACACACACACACACACACACATATATATATATATATATATATATATATATATATATATATATATTTCATGTTTCGTTAAACACATGTCCGTTTCATTTTCCATATCCACCCTATATTAATTGTAAATTACTAGTAATTTCAAGTTGAACATATTAGTTTTTTTGCAAATACAAAATGTAGTCATTCTTTTATTTTTATTATTTTTTTTTATGAGTAATACATTTATATTTAGTTTGTATTTTACTTTTGAAGTACTTTAAACAATTGAGATGGGCTTCATAATCTATATAAAAATTTTATTACTTTTATAATAAATTTTTTTTATTCAATAACTAAATGAACTAATTTATAAAATACACGTCTACATAGAGTGATCCCGCCACAAGCTATTTTTCCTATAGGATTGGACTGGAGACTCAATGACTGAGAGCAGTAAAAGCCCTTAACTACACAATAGAAGACTTTGTGCCATGTAAGTGTCACATGAAGTAGGAATTATAAAAATGTAAGACTCTCTGCTCCAATTGTAAGTTCTATTTTGTGTTTCATTTGTAGTTTTACATATTTAAAAAAAAATAGATATAGTATATAATTATTTTCTTTTAAATTTATTAGTAAATAGCAGCTTATTAGCAAGGAACAAGGAACTATATTTCAAGCACTGATGTCATATATGTTAACAATATACCCGATGATCATGGACATATCACAACAAACATTAGTTAGAGAAGTCTTTTATGTTTCTGAAACCTCTATTGTAATTTGTTGTAACATATCAATGTGAGATCTAATCAGCTCCTTAGAGCTTATCTCCTTCACTTCTCCTTGTATTTAAAGACCACTTATTATTAATAATATTTGTGCAATTCTTAACAACGTATATTGTTATTTCTATATGGTATCAGAGCCTGACTTGTTTAAAAGTCTTCAAATCAGATCCATGGCCTCCTCTATCACCGAAAATCAGATTATTCCCTTTAATGCTCCTTCTCATCTTCCTACTAAACTCACTCACAACAATTTTTCTGTCTGGCGAACACAACTTCATTATGCCCTTATTGGATACAATCTCCTTGGACATATTGATGGTAGCAGTTCACAACCTACTGCAACAATGGCTGATCCTCGTGATGGTACAAAAACCATCGTAAACCCAGAATCTATCATCTGGTACAGACAAGATCAACTTATTCTCAATGCAATACTAGGCAGCTGTGTGGCTGAAATTCAGTCTCATATCTCTGCAGTCTCTTCTACCAGGGAAGCTTGGAATCGTCTCTCTACTCTATTTGCAAACAAATCTCGTTCTCGAATTATGTCTCTCAAAGAACGACTTCATGATAATCCACATGGCAATCGCTCTATTTCAAAATATATGCAAGACATTAGAACTACTGCTGACGCTCTTGCTATGGTTGATATTCCTGTTGCTGAAGATGACTTGATCATGTATGTTCTAAAAGGAGTTGGAGAAGAGTTTGATCATGTTGCTGCTGCTGTTCGTGTTCGTGATACATCAATCTCTTTTGATGAACTGTTTGATAAACTGGAAGACTTTGAACGCCACCTCAAACGTACAGCAAACACAAACTCTTCCCTCACTATTGCAACAGCAAACCACACCACTAAACAGCCCAATAACTCCAGTCGTTCCACTCGCACTTGGAATAACAGGTCACAAAATAACTTCAATCGCACTACCTCTCATTCTCAAAATCGATCTTCTGGTTCTTTCTCTAAACCAAACACCAAACATGAACTGTTTTGTAACTTTTGTGAGATACCTGGTCACCAAACAAATGAGTGCTGCAAATTAGCCAAATTTCTGAGAAACAACAATGTTCAGCCTCCAGCTTCCACTACAAAAAAAATTGTCAATTAGCGACCAAAATTAACGACGGCCATATTTTCGTCGCAAATTTAGCGACGGATTAGCGACTGTTTTACAATTCCGTCGTGGGAAGGTTATTTTTCATTTTTTGCGACGAAATAGCGACGGAATTAAAAAACAGTTGCTAATTATTGGCGGGGAAAATTACGCGTCGTGTTTTGCGAAGAAATTACCGTCGCTAATTTTTTTAATTTTTTACTTTGAAAATTAGTACTAGAAAATTTAGCGACGAATATTTTAGTCGCTAATTTTGGAGGGGAAAACCGCGCCACTTTTTGCGACGATATAGCGACGAACCTAAGTTGTCGCTAATCCGTCGCAAATAAAATAAAAAATAGTTTTTACTATTTCATGTATTTTTGATATAGATCATATGAAATTGTTATTTTATTTTGAAACAAAAGTTTGTAAATTATATTATAATTTGGTAATAATTTTTTATCAATTATTTCAAAATTTAAATTATTTATTTAGTAAATTTATATTTTTGATAATAATAAACTACTTGTCATAATTATTATATTATCACATTATGAAAATTAATAAAAGTCAATATTTATAAAATAGTAATATAAAATTTATTATCTCATTTAAAATAATAATACAAAAATTTGTAATTAATTTTTATTTTATAAAATTTAAATCAAATATTAAATTATTAGGAATTCTATTGATTTTTTTTTATCAATTATCCCCAAATATAAACTTATTTATTTAAAAAATTACATTTTAATAATAATAATAATAATAAAGTAATTGTTATAAGTATTATATAGTCATATTATGAAAAATAATAAATATAAATATTTATATAATACTAATATAAAGTTTATTATTTCATTTAAAATGATTATGAAAAATTTATAATTTATTTTTATTTTGTTAAAATTTTGAGCAAATTTTAAATTATTAAAAAATTTAACATATATATTTATAAAATTATCCTTGAATACAAGGATAAAATGAAAAAATTTGGTAGGGGCATTTTAGTAATTTCAAAAATATACCCTACATATAAAAATAACATTTTCTATTCCCTCACATCTCTCCACCATTTCAATTTAATACGTATATGATTTTAAGCTTAATTTATTATTTAGTTGAATAAGACAATAGAGTTCAATCCAAGACTTAAACTCATACAAGTCAAAATGAATAAATTTTTTAATTTAATTTCTTCAATTTAATTTCTATTATTTTTCTAAATGAATAAATTTTCTAATATATATATATATATATATATATATATATATATATATATATATATATATATATATATATATATATATATATATATATTTGCCGTTAGATTCAACGGTTATGTATTTGCCGTTAGATAGGCCTGATTTTTGGTGAGTATGTTCGAAACTTCTTGTTGTTAATTTTGAACGGTAAAGATTAGTTTTTAAGGTCTGTAAGTTCAATTTTTATTGCAAAAAAGATGCTGTCTTTTGGATTTTTTACGTAATTACCAATTTTGTATACGAAAACGATCGAAAAATCATTTGCCGTTAGATCGGCCTGATTTTTGGTGAGTATGTTCGAAACTCCTTGTCGTTAATTTTGAATGATGAAGATTAGTTTTTAAGGTCTATGAGTTCGGTTTTTGTTGCAAAAAAGAGGTTATTTCTGGATTTTTTACGTAATGACCAATTTTATATGTGAAGACGATCGAAAAATCATTTGCCGTTAGATCGGCCTAATTTTGGTGAGTACGTTCAAAACTTCTTGTTGTTAATTTTGGACGGTGAAGATTAGTTTTTAGGGTCTTTGAGTTCGGTTTTGTTTGCAAAAAAAAGGTTATTTTTGGATTTTTACTTAATGAACAGTTTTGTATACGAAGACTATCGGAAAATCATTTGCCGTTAGATTGGCCTGAATTTTGGTGAGTACCTTCAAAACTCCTTGTTGTTAATTTTGAACGGTGAAGATTAGTTTTTAAGATCTGTAAGTTCAATTTTGTTTGCAAAAAAGATGTTGTTTTCTGAATTTTTTACATAATGACCAATTTTGTATGTGAAGAGGATCGAAATATCATTTGCCGTTAGATTGGCCTAATATTTGGTGAGTACATTCGAAACTCCTTATTGTTAATTTTGGACGGTGAATATTAATTTTAAGATTTGTAAGTTCAGTTTTTGTTGCAAAAAAGAAAGGCTGTTTTTTGGATTTTTTACATAATGACCAATTTTGTATGTGAAAACGATCGACAAATCATTTGCCGTTAGATCGGCCTAATTTTTGGTGTGTACGTTTGAAACTCCTTGTTGTTAATTTTGAATGGTGAAGATTAGTTTTTAAGGTCTGTGAGTTCGGTTTTTGTTGCTAATAAAAAATAATTTAAATACAAAATTATATAATTAAAAAAATTAAGTTTATTATCTCTTTGCTAATAAAAAATAGTTTTTTGTGAGAGTTTTTATATATTATTAACAGTAAATTATTATATGAACCCTTTATTATTATATATTATAATTATTTAGTAAAGATAATAATTTTTGTCAATTTCCCCCAGATATTAAATTATTTGTTTAGAAAATTGAAATTTTTAATAATAATAATAAACTAAATGTTACAATTATTATATAATTACATTATAAAAATTAGTAAAAATAAATATTTATAAAATAATAATATAAAATTTATTATCTCATTTAAAATAAATAAATTTTGTAATTTATTTTGTTAAAAATAAATTTTAAATTATTAGGAATTCTAATTATAGATATTTACCAAATCATCCTAAACTATAAATACAAAATGTGAAAATTGATAGGGACATTTTATAAAATTTAAATCAAATATTAAATTATTAGGAATTACATTTTATAAAATTTAAATCAAATATTAAATTATTAGGAATTCTATTGATTTTTTTTATCAATTATCCCCAAATATAAACTTATTCATTTAAAAAAAATATATTTCAATAATAATAATAATAAAGTAATTGTTATAAGTATTATATAGTCATATTATGAAAAATAATAAATATAAATATTTATATAATAATAATATAAAGTTTATTATTTCATTTAAAATGATTATGAAAAATTTATAATTTATTTTTATTTTGTTAAAATTTTGAGCAAATTTTAAATTATTAAAAAATTTAAAATATATATTTATAAAATTATCCTTGAATACAAGGATAAAATGATGAAATTTGGTAGTGGTATTTTAGTAATTTCAAAAATTTACCCTACATATAAAAATAACATTTTCTATTTCCTCACATCTCTCCACCGTTTCAATTTAATGCGTAACAGCTTTTATACGGAATAGTGTAAGTAAAGATTCAATGGTTAAGTATTTGCCGTTAGATCGGCCTGATTTTTGGTGAGTACGTTCAAAACTCCTTGTTGTTAATTTTGAACGGTAAAGATTAGTTTTTAAGGTCTGTAAGTTTAATTTTTGTTGTAAAAAAGAGGCTATTTTTTGGATTTTTTACGTAATGACTAATTTTGTATACAAAAATGATAGAAAAATCATTTGCCGTTAGATTGGCCTGATTTTTGGTGAGTACATTTGAAACTCCTTATTGTTAAATTTGGACGGTGAAGATTAGTTTTTAAGATCTGTAAGTTCAGTTTTGTTGCAAAAAAGAGGCTATTTTCTGGATTTTTTACATAATGACCAGTTTTATAAACGAAGACGATTAGAAAATTATTTGCCGTTAGATTGGCCTGATTTTTGGTGAGTACGTTCAAAACTCCTTGTTGTTAATTTTGAACGGTGAAGATTAGTTTTTAAGGTTTGTAAGTTCAGTTTTTGTTGCAAAAAAGAGGTTATTTGCTGGATTTTTTACGTAATGACTAGTTTTGTATACGAAGACGATCGGAAAATCATTTACCGTTAGATTGGCTTGATTTTTGGTAAGTACATTCAAAACTCATTTTTGTTAATTTTGGACGGTGAAGATTAGTTTTTAAGATCTGTAAGTTCAGTTATTGTTATATGATTTATCAAGAAGTTGAAACCGTGTTTAGACCTATAATTGTGGTATATACTTCAGCTATATATACTTCAACTATAATTTAGCATTCATGATTCTTGCTTAGATATTTTAGAGATTTTAATGGATATTTAGTGTTTTTTTTATCATTCTTTTCTTGTTATTAGTTGCTAATTAATTGTACATTTTCACTTAAATTTTTCAAAATTTTCTAATTTTGATGATTGATTTCACTAAAAATTATAATTTTAATAAAAAAATATACATACATATTTATGCTTAGTAATTATTTTTAATAATTTTGAAAAATATTTTATATAATATTATTTGCTTATTTTCAAATAAATTTTTTAAAAATTTATAATTTTATTCCAAGTATTATAATATAAATGAAAAATACAAATACATATTTATTGTTACTAAATTTTTTATTAATTTATAATTTTATTCCAAGTATCTATAATTAAATTATTTTTATTCAAATTTAATTGTAATGTCTCAAAAATTTGAAATGGTGTGAGAGTACTTTTAATACGGGTGTACAATATTTTGATACTGGTTCTATGATTGATTTATTTGCATTATTTAAAAATTTTAAAGGGATAATTTGAATTTAAAGCAAAAATTTAAGAACTAATGACAAAGGATTTAAAACAAATAAATGTATAATAATTATTAAAATAATTAAAATAATAATAATAATATTTAAATTTTTTATTGGATAATAATAATAATAATAATAATTTAAAGAAATATATATATATTTTAAGAAAAAAAGAAAGTCTCAGCATGTTGAAAAAACGACATCGTCTCAAACCCTAACATCATTTTGACATTCTCTTTGAAGCCCGAACCATTGGCTTCACGCAGATTCTTATCCTCTCTTCTCTGATCATCCTCCCGTCGATCTGCATCCAAATCTCCTCTCTCTAATCCCAATCCAATGCTTTCTTCTCCATCTCCATCCTCCGCGTGCCGCGCCTCTCTCCTTATGGTTGCCTCCTTAACCGCGCTTCGGAGTAAGCTTCTTCCGTCGCCGCAGCCGCTCCTCCCCAATCTTCTCCGGTCAGGTTTGTCAAGTCATTTGTGCCATCGTTGATGTGAGATTTGACGAGGGTTTGCCTCCGATTTTGACGGCGCTTGAGGTGCTTGACCACTCAGTCTGTTTGGTGCTTGAGGTTACAAAAAAAAGGGGATTGTGTGCTTTTGGGTGCCATCGTTGAAGGATTTAAATGAGAAGAAGCAGAGTTATATGCGCAACGTCGTTTTACTAGCTACTGAGCTAAAGGAAGTTAGTAGTCGCCTTGCATCTCAAGAACAATCATTTGCTAAAGAAACGTTAACAAGACAGGTATGTGATTTGTGGGTTTGGGTTATTTTTGTATAGTTTATGAGTTCTTGATTTAATAATTATGGTTCCGTTCTTCGAGTCTTTTAGTTGTGGAGTATAGTGGGTTTTGTTTATTTAAAATTGAGGATTGTGTGCTTTTGGATTTTTACAGGAAGCAGAGAGTAAGGCGAAAACCTCTGTTCCCTGTCCTAACATTGCTTTGGTTGTTCATGCTGGATCCAATGCTTCTAACCCAAATCCCACCAAGATTATATATTTTCCTTCGCGTGCCTCTAATTTTCATGGATTTCAGGTTACTTCCTGCTTTACTTTCCTTTTTTTTCAATTATAATTCTTTCAAAGGGTAATGTGGTGTTTATCCATTATTACTGTGGCATTTGGTTATGTAACACCCTTCTCGAAACAGTCTTTTTCGAAGCGAAACTTAGCAGAAACCGATCAGTTTTTTTTTTGAACAAAACGAAACACTTCAAAATACTTTTTCATTAATTCTAGAATCAAATAACAGTCTTATAAACAATTAAAACAAACATCAAACCAAAAACTTGCACTATCCACTCATCCATTAACAATTAAAATATAATCAAAATACAATTCAATCTTTTACCTTAATAGTCTAAGTATATACATGCCAAAAGCTTACATCAACTAACACAAAAATCTTCTCTTTCGATCAGGATCTTCAATATATTGTGCTCCCGCAACATTCCAGAACCTGCACGCAGTAAACACTACGTGCTGAAGCATTAAATATGCCCAGCGGTGACTACTAATCCAAGAATTTCCCAAGAATAAGCATAATTTCGTTAATTTATGCTTCTACTATTCTTATTACATTAAGCATTTCCTTTTATTTCAGTTATTACTAATCTTGTTGTTATTTCGTATTCTGATAACTATTGGTCTTTTGTTTCTAAACTTTCAACTTTACTTTGCAGTATTTTCTTTAGGTGGATCAATATCTGATTTACTTTTACTTTTACGTTAATGTTTATTATAACTTTTTCTTTTATCACTACCTTCGTTTTATCCTTTAGCCACATCGATTTAACTATCATTCCAGTTAGCAATATGTATTGGTACTCGTATCTTTACTAGTACCAAAATAAATTACTTAAATTCTGGTTTTAATGCTCAATTATTCAGTCCGAACTCTAATTATACCTCTTGCTATTTATTCTTTTATATTTTTTTTCGACTTTTAACCAATAAATACATTACTAATTAATAGCTTTTAGGCTTTATTGCAAAGTGATATAAGTATTTCGAGACACTTTGCAGTATTTTCTTTCCTTCATTCATATATATATATTACTTTCGTTCAAATATTAATTAAGACATAAGTCTTTTACTTCTTTCTCATCGGTCAATCATATGTCTTTCTTATTGTTTTACTTTTCAATTAACCTTTCTTTCAGAAAGACATTTCATAAGCATTAAGTTCACTTCATGTCAAAATCATTACTTTTAACTTTAAACAGGAAATTAATATTGTTTTTTTTTCAAATTTGTCACTTTTTACAATAGTAATTGGTACGAGAAATACCAATTAATCAAATTTATCCTTTTCACGAAAAACATCATACATCCGGAATTCTTATAAAACCCTTCTTTTCTTTTTCCTTACTAATTACACTTTTCAGAAATCTTTACAGATTTATCTTAATTTTGCATTTTCTTTCAAACGAATCGTTTTCGTTATAACTCTTTATATTCAATTCAATTAAACAGTACTTATTTATTTATTTCAATGTGCCCCTAATACAATATAACAGGTTTCCCACAAAGGATACATGGGACTGGACCCAAAGGTCCCACGTAGCAGATAGAGAATTGATCTCGAAAGATCAAGTCTCACAAAACAGATACAGATATACTTTCACAGAAGCTATGGAGATCAAGGATCCCAACCATAGCTAAGTAAGTCGCCATAACTTGCACCGCGGTACAGAGGTGTCCCTATGGCTAGCCAATTATATCCAAAACAAGAATCATACTACCTGTCTATTGCTAAGGGCAAACATAATCAATATCATTGCAAACATTTTTGAACGTTTAAAACTTTTAATTTCTTTCTTTTGTTTATTACTATACGTTATTTTGGTCAAATGCACTCTTTCGTGCCTTTGACTATTCAATAACTTTTTATTCACTTTCTCTTTTCTGATCACTTTTGTGAATTATCCTTCGATAATTCACTCAAATACTTAAACTTTAATCTTTTGTACAGATTATAAATTATGGCATTATAATTCACAATTTTCTTTGTATTCTTTTTATATTATTATTTGCGAATTATTTTCTAATAATTCAGTGATTGACTTCTTTTTTTTTACTGCCCAAACTTTCTTAATCATTCGGTATGCCAACGTTTTTGTTTTTTTGTTGGCAAATTATTTTTTTTATAAGCATTAACTCTTTTAATACTTTTTGTTGACTAATTTATTGTAATAAATTAGTCACGTCTTTATTTTATTTTATTTTTCTGCTTTTAGGCAATTAGGAACTTTAATTTAACCTTTTTCCATCGATTTATTTATTTCATAGGCATAATTATGATTTTGCCATTATAATCATTTATTTTCATTTTTAATATATAATTTCCTTCATTATTCATCTTTTATTCTTTATATCACCATTTTCGGGTAAAATTACACTTTAGTCCTTAATTACGAAAATTCTATCTTTCGAAACCGTTAGGCCTCTGAAATTACCATTTTACCCTTATTAAGTATTTCTTACTTATTTTTACGCGTTAATTACTTATTTTTGCAAAATTACCATTTTGCCCCAAAACTTTTATTTCCTTTCGTTTAAACTTTTTTTAAAACTCACTTTATCTTTTTCTTTATTCTCATAATAATTTATTTCCGTCATTTTTATTTATTTATGAATTATTTACCAATAATTCATTATTCTTATTATTTTCAAGACCCAATAATTATTTCCGAAACATTCGTTGGTTGACTTTTTATTTCTTGTTATTGACATTAATTTACTTTCACATTAATTCATCATTTTTATCATTTTTATACAATTATACATTAAAATTCAATTATTTCCATTATTCATAGTCACATAAAAATTTCAATAAAATTCCAATAATTTTGATAAATTCCAATAAATTTCATTTATGCATTATTTATTGGTCATTATCATTTTTCATCAAAATAATCATTTAATTCACAATAAATCACAAGTTTCATTATATACATACACTATAAATAATTATAAAAATTCTCAAATAATTTCTAAATATTCTCTAAAAATTTATAAACATTATTTATCATGTTTATTATTATTTTAAGCCAACATATATCATTTACATGCAAATTTCTCACCATTTTTCCTTATTACCATTTTCGGCCACAACCATTTTCCACCTTAAAAAATTTTCTTTCTTCCATTAATGCCTTCATCTCATTTCCTCTCATGCTTAATGTCATTTACCTTAACATAATTGCATTTATTAACAATTTTTCACATTTTTACCTTAATTACATAATTAAGGAAAATTCATATTAATAGGAAACTCAATGGATTTGATAGCCACTTACCTCTTTCCATGCTTAACCTTCCTTAAACTTCATTTCTCTTCACCTAGCACAAGACACAACTTCATCCATCAACCAAAAACAACCTTGGCCGAAATTACCCTTCACCAAAACACCATGATTTCATTCTTTTCAGCTCAAAATAACATCAAAAATGAAATCTAGGCACCCTAAAACATAAATAGGCACTTAAGAAAAGAATTTAACCCAATGGTTTCACTTACCTCAAATGAACCCCTAAACTCTCTCTCTTGAATTTCTTTGATTTTCTTCCTTCTTTTGAAGAGAGGAGGGCACTAAACTTAACTAAGGAGGCAGAAAATACTATTTGATGGCTTGATTTGGTGTGAAATGGAGAGAAAAGAAGAGAAAAACTTAGTAAAAATGGAGGAGAGTTGGTCGGCCAAAGGAGGGAGAAGAAGATGGCGTGAATGAGCTGGAGAATTCCAGAAATTCTACTCTTTTATATCTCCTCTAAGTGTGTAATGGGCTTGGGTTGAGTTTTGGGCTTAATTATTTAATTAAAGCCCAATAATAACTTAATTCAAAGCCCAAATAATTTCTCCTATTTTCTCACTCCAAATTACTCCAAATTTAATTTCATAATTTTTATCACATCAAAAATAGGTAGGATATAAATTTTTGGCTCAATCGGAGTCTGTTATCGGTCCGATTCAAACTTATCGGTCCGATTCGACAACTGTCAACATCGCCGAAAAATTTATTTTTTTACACTAAAATATTCTTCATAAAATTTCATTAAGAACTACAAAATATGGCAATATTCGGAGGTCGTTTACTATTTTTAATTATTTATGCAAAATCAAGTCCCCTTCCTTATCAGGGAAATTGACTCGCTACCTTTTTTGTATTTTTGACTTTTAGAGGCCCATTTTGACCTCAAATTCACTTCAAATTTCAACCATAAGCTCACCATGACTATTCCTTTCAAATGGTCCAATAAAATATTTTCGACTTTCGGGTGTCTTTTCAAGCCCGAAAAATACTATTCACTGCCGGAAAGTACTATTTACGGCTGACCCGGTGTTGAGGCCATTACAGGTTATATTTGTTTGTTCTATTTTTAATTCTTATGATTGTTTTGAAGTAAAACGATATATTTCCAATTTAGAAGTTCTGTTTTGTGTTTATATATATTTCCAATTTCTCAAGTCTATTTTACTGCAATTGTTTGTTGTCCAACTACTAAGCAAGCATGAGAGCCTGTTTTATTGCTTCTTGTTTGTTTCTAAGTTTCTCACCCCTCTCACAGAATTAGATACATAAGCTTATGAAAGTATGCTATACTTTATTAGTTTTATAATAAGCAGTTTTGGGCCTGAAGTATAATAGTGCAGCCTCTTATATTCTTGTGCAGTAGAATATTACAGATAATTAGGTTAAGTTTGAAATTTTGAGGATCCTTGCTGTTGATTTATGGTTCTAGTCAGCCCCTACCATATTAGTGTTGTTTTATGTTGTCTTGCTTCTCTTGATACCACCTCAATTGTGGGCAATTTGCTGAGTGCATTTCATATGGCAAAAACAGGTGGATTATGTACTAAAAAAGGATGTTTAGCGAGCAACAAATTAAAGATTCAATCTATTTGCTATTATTCCTAGTGTGGGAACTTAACGATGTAATCACTGAGTTTGTGGGATATTAATTAAGTTTACGATTGATGTCTACTGTTTTTCATCCCTTGTTGCTACCTTTTGTAATTTTATACACAGTTTTCTTTTATTTTAGTTTCTTATATAAGCCTCCTTTGGCGCAAGCCTTAGAGCTTCAGTTGGGAATTTCTGCTGGAGTGGCTAGTCAATTGTTGAGACATTTTATCTCACTTTAGGCTAGTGTAGTACCTAGGGCCTCACTTCATTTTAAGGTGTGCCTTTGATAATTATTCTTAGAAAATGTTGTGCAGATGTACCATTTTATGTTGCAATTATGTGGTTAAGAACTTGAGACCTTATGATTAAAGTTAGGGATTCACAAACTTAATAATCACCATTTTTAATTGTTTGCAGAATGTCCTAATAACTTCAAGTGGAGCATGGAAGCTTGGTGGATTTGGTTTTGCAATCCCCACAGACCAGGCTTCAGTCGACTTGCCTAGTTCTCAGGCCTTCCATTATGCTGTGAGTTTGATTTTAATATGTGTTCTGAAAAAAAAAGCAATAGATTTGATTGCTCTATTGGTTGCTGTTTGCCCTTTCTGCATTTTTTAGTGATTGGGTTGTATGCAAATATTGGTTGGTGGAAAACATTTTCTTAGCCAAATGGGAAAGAATGTGATTTTTAGGAAAATGACTCCTATTGTAAATTAGAGTCATTTACAATATTTCACCAACTCCAAAAGATGGAAAGAATCTAGCAAAAGGTATTACATGTATGCCAACAAACCATAACCATCAATGCAGGTCATTGTTCATCACCGGCCAATTTTTGGTCATTTAGGACCATTATTACCTCTTTCTGTTTTGTGTAATTGTCCATCCTCGCGCTTCCTTTAGCAATTTCTGTTTTAAAACCCCGAAGAGGCTGCTTCTCGCTATTCAATCTCGCTGGAAGACGAAACCTTAGCCGTCTCAGCTTCAGTCGTCGCCACTTCACTAGACCTGTCTCTGCGATTAGCAACTTTGCCCTTTAGCAGCGTTCGTCAATTGACCCGAATGAGCCTAAAAAAGCACCGATCCCTACTTTTCAACAAGCCATTCAGCGATTGCAGGTGGAAGTCGGAGTTGCATTCTAAGTGTTTTTTCTTTCTTTGCAAAATTGCAATTACTTTCTAAATTTTCATTATATTGATTTTGCAGGACTATTGGGCTTCGGTTGGGTGCGCAGTAATGCAATGCAGCAATACTGAAGTAACGTTTTATGGTTGCTTTTTAATGTCTTAATGCTTTCTACTTACTCTTTTGACTGGATAATGCCTGTATAGTTACGTTTGTTCATTTTATTTTGGTCTATTGGATTGTGTATGGAGGATAGACTTCTGAAGCTTCTGTTTCAATTCCGGTGACAGGTATGCGGAGCCTAGTATCCGCCCAGATGATAGCCGATATGGAGAAAATCCAAATAGGCTTCAGCGTCACACTCAATTTCAGGTTAAGATGGATTAGATTCGAGGGACCTTTTTTCATTTTCATTTTCATTTTTTATTTTTATTTTTGTGAATTTAATTTGTGATTAAATCTTCCATTGTTTGTCCATTTCAGGTTATACTTAAACCTGATCCTGGAAATTCACAAGATCTATTTATTCGCAGCCTATCAGCTTTAGGTAGTCATTTTCACCTTCGCTGGATATTGCTTCAAATAGATCACATTTTCTGTTCCTAATATTGTGTTTGTTTGAAAGAATTTACGCATATGCCTGTTGTGTATATAAGTTCTGATGAAAATAGGCAAAGCTCTTCAATTTTACCTCAAAAGAAAAAGTGAAAGGGGAGAAATAGAAGGAATAAGAAAGAAAGGATGCTGTCCATTATGAAAGTTCTTACTACTTGCCGTGTTGCTAATTGTGTCTCATATTTATCGGCCCTGCACATGATTGTAAATTTGTGGTTTATAGAAAGTTATTAAGGATATCTTGCTGCATAATGGTTATGAAAATAAGACCAAATATGTTGGAAGGGAACTTAACAAAAAATCAAGAGCTGCTTGGTACCTTGCTAGGTCCTGCTCTACTCAAGTTAGAAGATTGCCAAATAATGTGGGAAGCTTCCTTGGCTTCATATGCAACTTAGCTTTCTTCTTATATATTTGATAAATTGACCAATTACATATGTTTGGCAAATAGTGAAGGAAGCTCCGGCTAGGTTCCGATGATTGGTCCGGCGAGCTATAGGACGGCAGAATATGAAAAAAAAATAAAATACAGAAATTCGACACCAAACAAGTAAGTGACTACCAAACTTATTTCAAAAAGATTTATTTAAATAAATTCTAAATTTTCTTTAGAGTTTTTAATTTGTTTGAATCAAATGATTGGCTCATGTGTGTTCTAAGCTATATCATATATTTATGGTTATATACTGGTGTTTGAATTGTTCTTTGAATGCTGATTTATGATGGTTGTAGTGATTGCAAATTTTATTGTTTGTGGAAGATTGTAGGTTTTACTTGTTAACCTTTCATTGTATTATTATTTAACCGGGAATAGTAAAGGGCATAAAAATGTATGAAAACATGAATGTTAAAGATGCAATAAAGGACCTCTAATAATTTTGAACTAAATAGGATTAAATTTAAATACTTTAAATTGTTATATTATGATATATGTGATAAACTTATAGTTGTAACATTAGGAAATTAGTACTATGAATTACTCAAAGTAATAATATGACTTGAAATCCTTTACCACACTAAAAGAATAATATCCTACCTTGACTACTATTAATAAATGGAGAATTGAGTAGGCTGTTACTTATAGAAATGTTAGATGAAAATTATATACATATACACGTTCGAAATTAGAAGGTACCTTGTAGGACATAATGATAATTATAGGAAAACGTGTGACTAAATGATTCTAAATATCGATTATGAATGCAACTCAAAGATAAAGAAAGTAAAATTTGCTTTAGTTTTAGCGTGTAAATAAACTATGAGATTAAATCAATTGAATTTCATCTCAGTAAAATAATTTCTTACTACTTATGTGATTAGTTGTGTAATTTAAAAAGATGGTATTGCTCAAATTATAAGGAAGTTTTATGTTCTACTTAGCACTAATACATTCACGTGCACACTGTTGAAATTGAATTCAACAAGTTAATTCACTTAGCACTAATACATTCAACAAGTATAATAAAGATTAGGCAATTCAATAACTAGCCTTTAATTCATGAGAATTGCACTGCAATCTAATAAGCTAGCATTCACTTATGATAGTTGCACTATGTAATTATTCTTTTCCTTTTAGACATGTGATTGCCCACTATTAAATTATCTCACAGATATTGCTTCTGATAGTTTTGTCCTATACTTTTGACATTTTGTAATCATAATTTCCTTGCACAGGACATGTACTACTGTTTCATGGACTTCTTATTCCAACTACATCTTTTTCAGCTCATTACTTCTATCGAGGACACCCCTTAGGTCCCAATTTTCTCAACTCTTTGATGTGTTTTTCACTTTTACTAACTATGCATCCAATGCGGATTCTTTTCTATATATGAATTAAGCTCAGGTTAGGTACTTCGGACATAGTTGGTTTCTATCCAAAAAAAATAGCTTGCACTAACAATTAAAGCAGTTCTATATGAAATTTTAGCACTTACTTCTCCTCAGAGTTCTAGAATAAGAGATGATTTGTGTGCAACTCATGTAAATTTAAAGTTTTTTCTGAAGGCATCGGTGCCACCAATATTTATTGGACTAAGTTCCATTGGAAGGCAAGTACCTTACTTTCTAAGTGTTTTCTACAAACTTGTCAAGTTTAATTAAAATGGCTTTTCTGAGCTTTTAAGGTCTGAAATTTGACTGCTTTATCCAACACTTTTTGCACTACTGAAATCCTGGTGTCATGTTATGCGTGCTTTTGCATGGAATGATTATCAAGGCATTGCATAAGACATTGAGTTTTAATATATTTCGAGAATAACATATAGAACTAGGAAAAAAGGTATTTGTGTGGCAAATGTTCAGGCATCTCTTTTATGTCACCATTAGGTTTGTATATGGGAAGCCAGATGTCCCAAAAGCCTGTATACTTTTACATATTTGAGGAAATATGCTGACTTTCAAAAATGGTTTGGCTGCCGTATGTTTTTCAATTTGTGTCTTGTGTTGATTTTTCTTCTTTGTTTTGCAGTGTGAATCAATGCAAGTGCAGCTTGGCTGAGATTGCAGTTAAAGCAGTCTTTGCTATTGCAGGGATGCTGTCATGCTCCATTTTTGTTAGAAATTTGTTTAAAAAAATAGATGGCTTAGTTTAACTGCACTTTGTTTTATATATTGTTTTTTTTGTGTTGACTATATTTGTAATGAATTCATTATAAATTATATATATATGAAAATATTATTATTTTCATTTGTATCTATTCTATATGAATTTTATAATATAAGATTATTATTTATATTGTGTACAGGATGAAAATTTTAAAAAACAATAAAAGGAAAAAATTAAATTATGCAATAATTTAGCGACGGATTCGCGACAACAACTGTCGCTACTGGAAAAACTTTAGAATTTGAGAAATAATTAGCGACCATATTAGCGACAAATATATTCGTCGCTAAATTTTACAGTAAATTTTTATAATAATGCAATAATTATATAAATAATTAGCGACGGAATTAGCGACGGAACTTGTAGTCGCTAAATATTATTATTATAATTCGGCGACTAATTAGGAATATAAATTAGCGATGAAAAAAAAATTAGCGACGAAAAATAATTTGCGACTGATTTTAAATTCCGTCGCTAATATATTAACGACAGTTCGTCGCGGCGTCGCTAATTAACATTAGCGACGGAAAACAGGTAATTAGCGACGGAAAATAATTTCTAGTTTTTTTGTAGTGTTCTCCACCCACAGCAAACATAGCCTCTCTTCATAAGCCCACTTCTCAGCCTTGGTTGTTTGACACTGGTGCTTCCCACCATGTTACTGGTGACATCAACAACCTGCAACAATTTTCAGATTATGGTGGTCCCGATGAAATCAATTTGGGTGATGGTTCAGGTTTGCAAATAACTCACATTGGTAATATTAAACTTGTTCATAACAGTACCTCTTTTACTCTGGACAATATTCTCTGTGCACCTTCTATCAAAAACAACTTAATCTCTGTTTCCAAATTCTGTAAATCCAATAATGTCTCACTTGAATTTTTTCCTTTGTATTTTACTGTGAAGGATCTCAGCACGGGGGCGCCAATGCTTCGAGGGGGAGAACATCAATGATGTCTATTGCATTCCCAGCTCACTAAATCCACAAGTTCACAACACTTCTGCATCTCAACTCAATAAGTGGCACCAACGCTTGGGTCACACCTCCATTCCAGTTATTCGTTCTATTTTCAATTCATGTTCCTTGTCGTTTCCTTCTCGGTCTGTTTCCAGATTTCATTGTATTTCTTGTGATTCTAATAAAAGCCATAAATTACCGTTTGCTGAAAATTCCTTGCACAGTTCTAAGCCACTTGAGTTAGTATACTCTGATGTTTGGGGACCTGCAGAATTATCCATTGATGGTTTTCGTTATACTTAATTTTTGTTGATCAGTTTAGTAAGTATGTTTGGCTGTATCCTATGCGAAAAAAATATGATGTTGCATCCCTATTTTCGCAGTTCAAACTACTGGTAGAAAAATTCTTTCAACATTCCCTTCAAACCATATACACTGACAAATGGTGGTGAATATGTTGCCTTAACCTCTATTCTTAATTTGCATGGAATATCTCACTTTAAAACACCGCCTTATACACCCGAACATAATGGAACTTCGGAACAGAGACATAGGCACATTATTGAAACCGATTTATCTCTCCTTCACGCTGCTTCTCTTCCCTCATCTTACTGGTCTTTTGCATTTCAAACAGCAGTGTATATCATCAACAGACTTCCAACTCCTGTTCTTCACTATCAGTCCCCATTTCAAAAGCTATTTCATCGTACTCCAAACTACTCTAGCCTTAAAATCTTTGGTTGTCTGTGCTACCCATGGCTCCGTCCATACTCTACCTTGAAACTTCAACCCCGTTCCTCTCCGTGTGTTTTTCTTGGTTATGCAACCACTCAATCTACTTACAAATGCTATGATCCCATGTCTAAAAAGCTGTATCTTTCTCGGCATGTCAAGTTCATTGAACATGTCTTTCCCATACAAGCTTCTCATAGACATATTGTTTCTTCCTCGGCAGCAATGGAGCCCACCCATGTGCATCCCACTGTAAGTCCATCTCACTTATCTCATCTCATGCATCCACTCGCTTCTCCACCTATACATTGCATGTCTCAGCCACCCTCCACGTCTCACACACTTGTCCTTCCATCTGTTTTACCACCTGCTGCCCCTACCATAAATGACCACCATGATACTCAGTCTCCCTCACCAAGTGTCACCTTTACTCACATGTCCCACTCGCTCCCTCCATCTGTATCACCAGACCCAACCACCTCCTCACAACACACTTCATCTGCCACTTCATCCTCACATAACCTTCGACCCTCTCATGCTTGCAAACCAAACTCCAAATACTACAACAGTAAATTTATTAATCATTCCACTGCCCATCCCATCCCATGCCTTTGCCACTTGAACTTAGAACCTTCTCTACTGCACTGAAAGATGAAAAATGGCGAGCAGCAATGTCCACTGAATTTGATGCTCTTATGCGTAATGGTACTTGGGACTTGGTTCCTTACACTAATCAGAATATTGTAGGTTGTCGATGGGTTTATCGGATTAAGCGACATTTGGATGGCTTAATTGCCAAGTATAAAGCCCGTCTTGTTGCTAAGGGCTATCACCAACGTCCCAACTTGGATTATTCAGACACCTTCAGTCCAGTTTGCAAACCAACAACAATCCGTCTCATTCTCAGCTTGTCTCTCCAGTTTGGCTGGAAGCTTCGCTAGCTGGATATCAACAATGCCTTCCTCCAAGGTACACTCACTGATGATGTTTACATGGCTCAACCGCCTGGGTATGTTCACTCCTCTCTTCCTCATCATGTTTGTAAGTTAAAGAAGGAAATCTATGGCTTGAAACAAGCTCCACGTGCCTGGTACCAAGAACTTAAAGGCTATCTTATTCATCTTGGTTTCACAAATTCGATTGCTGACTCTTCTTTATTCATATATAAGAAGGATGGTATTTGCCTTTATTTCCTGGTCTATGTGGATGACATCATTCTCACAGGCAACAACGACAGGTTTTTAAACTTTTTTGTTCGGCAACTTGGTGATCGGTTCTCCTTGAAAGACCTCGGTCAGCTTCATCATTTCTTAGGAGTGGAAGTAATACACACTAACTTTGGCATTTTTCTGTCTCAACATCGTCACATTGTGGATCTCCTTGACTCTTTTTCCATGAAAGAAGCTAAGGAAGTTCCCACTCCAATGTGCACTTCAACTTCTCTGCTCCTTAAAGATGGGTCTGCCTCAGTTGATCCTACTCCCTACCGCAAGTTGGTTGGTGGGCTTCAGTATCACTGTCTCACACGTCCGGATGTGTCCTTTGCTGTTAATCGTCTCTCCCCAGTTTATGCACTCACCAACTGAGGTGCATTGGACAGCTCTGAAGCGGGTGCTACGTTACCTAAAGGGCACTCTGTTTCATGGTCTTTTCTTAAAGAGGCACACCTCCTTAAAGGTTGATTGCCTTCAGTGACTCAGATTGGGGTGGAAATCGTGATGATGGAAGGTCTACATCAGCATATATTATATACTTAGGATCTCATGCAATCTCTTGGAAGTCCACTCGGCAAAAATCTGTCTCCAGATCATCCTCTGAAGCAGAGTACAAAGCCATTGCAAATGCTACTGCTGATCTTTTGTGGATTCAAAATCTACTCCATGAGTTGGGCATTATATTATCTGCTCTTCCTAATTTGTTTTGTGATAATACTGGGGCTACTTATCTCTATACAAATCCCGTCTTTCACTCACGCATGAAACACATCTCTCTTGACTATCATTTTGTACGTGAACAAGTTGTTTCTGGTCATCTCAACGTCTGTCACATCTCTACAAAAGACCAACTGGCTGATAGTCTCACTAAGCCATTAAGTCGTCTTCGTTTTCGTTCTCTTTGCTCCAAGATCGGAGTCTCCAATGGAGCCTCAATCTTGCGGGGGCGTGTTAACAATATACCCGATGATTATGGACATATCACAACAAACATTAGTTAGAGAAGTCTTTTATGTTTTTGAAACCTCTATTGTAATTTGTTGTAACATATCAACGTGAGATCTAATCAGCTCCTTAGAGCTTATCTCCTTCACTTCTCCTTGTATTTAAAGACAACTTATTATTAATAATATTTGTGCAATTCTTAACAACGTATATTGTTATTTCTATAATATACACTATCTATATTAATATTTATCCATAAAAACATTGATTCTATAAAAATGTAAAACAACTGAAGACGAAATACAGAAAAGATATTCAAAATGGAAAACTCTTCAAATATCATTTAGACTATGTAATATAAGACTATAACTTTTAGCAAGCTTGCCCGACTATTTCTCATCGCGCTTTCGGGTTCATGATCTCTGAGAATATAGCACCAGAAGTTACTTTCTCGGATTTGTTGCTAACAAAACTTTGCTCATCACTGCTGCTTGTTAATGTCATTCCACTAAGTCGAGAACCGATTGCAAGTGCACTACCAGAGTTGAACAAATCACCACTGCTATCGTCAACCGGCCATCCTTTTAGCGGGCTTTCCATATCGGTTTCAATTTCAGTTTGAAGTTGGCCATGTTTGACAGCAGTTTCCTGCAGTTGCAATGCAAATTCAAGGCCCCAAACGACATCATTCATTGATGGTCTATCCTTTCCATTCTCGAGCAAGCAACTTACTGCAACTTCAGAGAATTTTTTGAAACAATCAGGAGCAATTTTTCCTCTTAGATACGGATCAACAATCTCATCAAATTTTCCTCTGTGGTAACATTGCGTTGCCCAATGCGCTAGGCTAATTGGCCTGTTAACCGCCGATCGATTCACTGCTGGACTTGCAGACAACACTTCACATAACACTACACCAAATGAGTAGACATCAGATTTTTCGGTCAATTGCTGAAGCTGGTAATATTCTGGATCTAAGTATCCCAAACTGCCTTTCACTACTGTGCTAACATGGTCCTTTGACATGCTATCAGGGTTAATTTTTGACAAACCAAAATCTGAAACCTTGGCCACCCATCTTTCATCCAGCAGAATATTTGTACTCTTCACATCGCGATGAATGATGGTGTTCTTTGCACCAGTATGAAGGTACTGCAACCCCCGAGCAGCACCAATGCAAATTTCTAGCCTTCGATTCCATGAAAGAGGAGGATTGTCGGTCTTGTAGAGGTGATCACGAAGGGTCCCTCGAGCCATGTAATCATAGACTAGAATCATCTCATCATCTTCACAACAGTAACCGATTAGAGACAATAAATGTAGATATCGAAGCTGAGATAGCATCTCAATCTCGGTCTTGAACTCATGTGCTCCTTGTTCCGATCCTTGATTCAACCGTTTGATCGCAACAGTAATAGCCCCATCTTTAAATAATCCTTTGTACACATTACCAAACCCTCCAACACCGACAATAAACATACTGTCGAAGTTGTTTGTGGCTTCTCTGATCTCAGCGAGTGAAAATCGCCGACAAAGATCAGAAGGTAGAGCTGAGCTTTGGGTTTTACCAGACTTCGCTGATGAAGAAACAGAATATTTACTCCACCATGGAACGCCACCAGTAGACCCCGCTTTCTTGACTCGGAGTCTTTGCCGGGAAATGAAGAACAACAGAAGAGAAAGCATAAGAAAGCCCGAAATACCGCCAACAATGGCACCTATTTTCTTCCCATTATTGTTAGACTCCAAATTTGAGCCTGTTTCTGCAGCTGGTGGATTACTTGGTGAAATATCAGGATTTGGTCCGGCGAGATTATTGTCCGGATCACTCAATTTGAAAATTTCAACCCCATTAAGAATTGCATCAGAGTACGCGGTAAGATGCTCTGATTGAGGATGCAGAGCAATGGAGAGATTTTGTACGTTCTCACTTCCTTTTGGTTCTATCTTCACAGCATAATCCCTGTAAATAGGAACCCCATTTCCATCGCTCCACCCAATCACATCTGCACGGTCTTCAGCAGTTTCGTTGGCCATGTATATCGTAAAAAATCTATCGCCACTGTGATTTATGAGCGGAATAAACTCACAAAAGAACAACCGAACTATGTATATAAAATTTGAATCAACCGAAAATTCCCAAGTTAGATTGTAGTTATTATTTTTCTCCTTATCATCCCCCATCGTCCTGGCCGTGTTATAAACTCTGTCTGGTGCAGCATAACGGAACAAATTGTTCTTGTAAGTAAGCTGCGTAAAGACGTTAGAAGCTAAACCATTGGATTTTGCTACTGTCAAGTAACTAGTATCATCAGACCAGCTTCGAAACATGCCTGTGTCATACTGAGGAGAAATGGAATTCCCGCCGACATTTATTCGGTGCATCAACTGTAAAGCCAAATTGGTCTCAATTAGCATTACTTGGTTTAAATTAGGACCAATAGAACGAAGCCCAGCATCATTCGGTTTACTATAAAGAAGATTATCCGGCATTGATACAATTTCAATCCCGTTAATGAAAGCATAAGCGTCAGGCATAGCGGTCTCCGGAATGAATGATATGTTAAGTAGATTTTGACCCTCTTCAACATTTATGATGTACTCTCTGGGAAAGCCTTCTTCATGAAGAGCTAGAGCATGAGTAATACAGCTGAAGTTTCTGAGAAGGGTAAAACGACCAGCTTTGACAGAAAAATATGAATTTGTTGAATTGAAATTGGAGTAAGAAGCAGGGTAAAAGTAGAGGCGAATAAATTTTGGCCCTTTGGTTACAGAAAAAGAATAGGTGAATGGAGATATGGAGAGGCGTGCAGTTTTATAAGGTACAGGGTCTATTGTTTTAGGGGGTGGGTTTGCAGGGGAAAGTGTTGATGCATGGTGTTCCAGATGAAAGCGAGGGGTGTCCGCCTCCCAGGTTCGGTTACTTAAGTCCCTGCCGTTGCCGGAAGAGCCACAGTCAAGAGCAATGTGTTCAAGGGGATGGTATGGAGGTGATGATTCGGCTGCGACGAAGATGGGATGGTGATAGAGAGACAACAAGGGAGCGAAGAGAAAAATGAAAATTAATTTGATCTGCAAATGATAGTATTTGCTGTTACTCTTCATTTTGTGAAGTGTAAGGAGACGAAGCAAAGGATTAAGTTACAGCTTCAATCCTCTAATATGAGTGGTCGAAAGAGTACCATCTAACAATCAGGAAAATCATCATTGACCAAAGCTGCTGCTTGAGCAGTTGATGAAAAAAAAAAATCAAGGGGCCATTATTGTAATAAAAAGGAAATGTGATTAGAAAAAGGAGGAAAATGACATTGAATTAATCGCATTACGCACGGCAGACATATCATAAGAAAGTGGGGCAAAGAAAGAAGACTTAAAAGAAGTCTTTGGCAGGACAATGAAAATGTGTATTGGTAGGTGGAATCTTTATGAACTTCCAACTAACAAGTGGATTCACAAGCTAACAAAGACTTATAAAGTCTTCTATACGATAAAAAGGAATTTTGTCTAGAAGATGATCAAGAACCGTATTAAATTGTACCAAACTATTTTGGAACCGAATTGTACCAAAAGAACCGATATTTATTAATTATTATAAATAATACTAATAATTTATATATAAATATTATTTATAATTTCTATTTTATATGCATTATATAAATTTAACTTCATAATTATTTGTATTATATATTTTATTGCACAAAATTAAAATAATAATTAGTTAAAAAATTAAACTAAATATTTTAATTATTAATAAGATAAATTTAATTATTATAATAATTATTCTATCTATATGAATATGAATGTGGATCTAAATCAATTTATTTTTTAATTTTATTTATCTTTAATTTTACTCAACTACTACTTAATTTTTCTTTTTGTACAAATATTTATATAGATATGTAAGATAAGTAATTATCACACAAGTACTTTATAAATAAATTTTATTTATTTTTAATATCACTCAACTTGTAGTCATCTATTTTTGGTATAATAATTATTTGAGTATGTAAATTAAAAATATAATTGCATACAATTATTATTTATAATGAAATTTATCAATTAATGTAAATATATGAGTATATAGTTATCTTTCCAATAATTTCATTTACTTTTAGCATCAGTCAACTATTACACACTTATTTTTTGCACAATAACGTACTATGTGACTAATCAAGTAATAGTATTAATAATGTAATTATATACAATTATTATATATAATAAAATTTATCAATTCATATAGTTATATAACACTACAAGAAAATTACAATTTAGCAACGGAAATTGACATTTATTAGCAACGGAAATTTCGGTTGCTAATTCGGCAGTTTTACTTTTAGCAACGTAATTTGTTCCGTTGCTAACTTCAAAAAATGCAAGATATAGTTAATTAACCAAATTTAGCAACGGAATCAACGGAATCTTATTTCCGTTGCTAAATTTACCCATAAATAAAAAAATTAACGACAGTAATTTTCGTCGCTAACATATAACTGCAACCAATAGAGAAAGGAATAGCAATTCTCCACCCAATGATTAAGAACCTTCAAACCCTAAAAACATTGATAAAAGTATATTATTGTTTAAAGGGATAAAAAACCTCAAAATAAAAACTGAAAAGAATTAAAAAAATTTAATTACATTTGATTGGATGCTAACACCTTAACAAAATCTCACAACTATTGCAAACCACATAAAGCTATTAGAGTATGCTTAAAATCATGAAGGCAATCGAAATGGCTGAATTATTTATTAAGTGACAGCCTGCACTTATGAAAAATTTGATATTAACTGTTTACATGTAAAGCAGAAGGGAACATATTTATTTATTAAGTGATAAAATTATCTGATTTGTTTCCTGCAAAATCATGAAGATATATATATAAAGCAAATATTATGAGTAAGAAAAACCAACCGTGTACTTGATTATCAGGATCCAAAATTTCATCAAGCGTAGGAGTATAGCCTTGACGATGCTCATTCCTTAAAACCTTCATATTTTCAGCTAATGGAAATATAACGTAAAAGAATCCACAATCCAAAGATGCCTGAAAAGAATTTACAAATGAGTCAAACTTGCTCAATTAAACAGGAATAAAAAACCATGAAAATGAAAGAATTGACAAGGAAAACTTGCTTGAGTAAAGAAACGGATTGGGTTTCTTTTCAGTTTAAAATTAATGGCTTCACACCCATTTTTTGCATTAGATTTACTGGCTTTTCTAATCAAATCATAGTTCTCTGCTGCTCCTGCATCAGAATCTGACTGACATCTAGCTACTGCATCAGTTTAAGAAATCATTCACTCAAATGAATTCTCATATTTCTTGACAAGAAACATATGTTGTGAGTTCCTAAACATTTATCTGGTCACTGAAGTCTTACACAAACTTAAATAAAAATTATAAATATTTATCAATTAAAATATATATATAATGTGTGGCAGCGGCTTAAATGCAAAAATATTATTTATTTGATTAGTAAATGTAAAGAAAGAAAAGTGCGAATCTGTCTAATCTGAATGGCAAGTAGCCAGAATTAATTTATAATAATAAGGCATGTGGATCCCAACGACGACTTAAACACCTCTGTGTCAAGAGAAATATGGTGCGTCAATTGGGTTGTTGCGCAACCAACCGAACCGACAAAAGACAAAATCCAGTACAAACATTTAATAAATTTATAATAATAGTTGTCTAGATCTTAGAACCCAAGAATGCTACTGTAAATATATATAATTAGAAGCTGAATATTATTACTGTTTCACCATGGATGATGATTGTGTTTGTTCTTGGGTCAATACAGATTCTGATCTGAAAATCCGGGTCTTTGTTGCTTATTCTTGGCTCAATACAGATTCTGATTGGAGCGTTCCTTACCAAATAACTATTTGGTTCCTTTAATCTGAAAACTAGCTAATGCATATGTATAGTTAGGTTTATATGATAATGAATGCACAAAAAAAAAAATTTGCTAAAGCAGTTTATATGATAACGTAAATTGTAAATTATGTAGCAAGTATATTTTATTAAATGTATGCATTTGATCAAAATTGCCACCCATTCATATATACAGCATATTGCCTAAAAGAGAGAACCAGTATGTCAACTCAATTAGTAGTTCATTTAAACATTAAATCAGAATACCTCATTATGTGCAACAGGCAGAGTTTTGTAAATTTTTAGAGCAAAAACAAATTGGATCGAAGCAATTGTAAACTAGAGTTGATTTCATCGCCACAACCAGGTATCCAAAATATGAACAACAAAAAAAAGAAATAAATATTTAATTATAAGCTATAGAAACTTACAGCAAACCTAAGAAGTAGACAAGATTTGCCCACACCTGAATCTCTAATAAGCAGAAGTTTGAACAAATAATCGTTAGAATTCAAGAAACAAAGAGTTTACAGAACAAATAAATGCTTGAGAAAGAGATGGAGTCAACTGATCTAGGGTCAAAGTACCTAGATCTAAGCAATCAAACCAACACCAAATCAAAGAATCATCAATCATCAAATAATTAAAAGAAAAAGCTGAATCATATAAAAACAAGCCATACGAAATTGCAGATACATAGAAATTAATTGCAGACACATACTAGGAACCACCGAGAATAGGACACATAGTTAAATAACATTCGAGTTCAAAAATAAAAGCAAATTTATATCAAATTATGACAAAACGTTACAGCATAAAGGCGTTTGTCCAAATAATGCAATTATCAGTAGGCCTAAGGCAGTAGATCAATTACAATAGATATGGCAGGAAACTCACCTGTTCTTTGCGTTGCTCAAGCAAGGAAGCATCCCCATCCAAAGGTTTCTTTGCTAAATAATAAATTGGGGGTTATACCTTAGTCCTGAAAAGAAAACCCAAAAGCAATTCAAAAGAAGTCAATACAGATCAAGAAAGTATCAAGCAATTCTACCTAAGATCCTGCAAAGCAGGAATTATCTTTTGTCAAAAGTTCTTTCAGCACTACTATGCACATGAACCGAAACTTATCTTTGTCTGAATAAAACTATGAATATGGACACTTTTGGACCAAAGTTAAAAATAACCTGCAGTAGAAAATGAATTTCAGCAAAATAATAATATAATTCATACACAAAAAACCACATGCATGTCAAAAATTCATCCTAAATTCACATGCACATATGAACATGCCTTATAAAATTGCATAGTTTTTTTTTTATGCTCACTCCACCGAAGAAACAGCAATTCCAATTTCTTTTCTACTGTTTTAGCAGCAACACGTGCTCTAAGAGTCTGCGGCAGTAAAGAGCAAGAGGATTTGGGCATAAGAAAGAGCATTCATGTAAGAATATACGTCACAAGGAACCATTTGAGGCTTTCCCAGCATGGCTCAAAAGTGTACACAAGCGAAATTTGAGAAATTAGCAATAGTAGAGCCACCAAGCAGATGATTTAAAATGTTGCCATATAGGTCGAGCTACAGAGACAATCATAAAGCCATATACAAACAAGGATCCAGTTTAACCATGAGAACAAATAAATCACAAATTCTACCATAGAAGTGAAAAATGGACAAATCTCATAACCAGTGACTCCATTATCAAAAAAAAAAAAAAAGTTGATTTCAACCTCGCTATTTCTCACAACTTTTCAATAAATGCAAGTCCTAATCAAACCAGGATATCCAAAGTTCTACTCTCCCTTTGATATAAAAGACGAAAATGGCTAAAATCCTCCCAGCCGGTGAAATATGAAATCAAAGATAAATAAAGCCTAATACAATGTCACAAAAATCACTTAAAGGAAAAAGAAAGAAAAATGAGAGAGTTTGCTCTACCTTTTCAAGAATGGAAATTGCTTCTTTGGTGGCTCTTTTTTCCCTCTCTGATGAGAAAAAAAAAATTTTTTTTTACAGCTCAAGTTTGAAATTCAAGAAGAAACGCAACTCTTCCAAATGGTAGAGAAGAGTAATAAATGAATAATAGATGAGAAGAGAACACACTGATAGGGCTCATTTTCTTTATCATTTCCATTTTCTGAATTTGATTCCACTGTTATCCTGTTTTCTGCTTTTTCTCCTTCGGCCATTGAAGTTCCTCTTGGTTTTCACTTCGATTTCTCTATTGAAGACCATTTTGTTTGGTAATAAAAAAAAACTATGCAATAAAAAAAAAGCAAAGGTAAGTAAAAACAAAAGATTAAAGAGAGCGAGTTTACTTGAAACTTGGGATCGATCTATCAAAAGGAAGAGAGCAACCTGCGTGAAAGGGAAAGAAAAATGGAGTCTCTGGAAATGATAGAAAAGAAAAAGGGAACAAATAAGAGAGAGCTAGGAGGCGCAAAAAGAACAAAAAAAAAAGAAGAAAGGGGTAGCATTTATACTTAGGGTTTTCCAAAAATAGCAACGGAAATTAATTCCGTTGCAAATTTGCAACGGAATTAATTTCCGTTGCTATTTTTGGAAAATAATTCCTGGGACTAAGTAAAATAGCAACGGAATAATTTTTGGATCCAAAATTTTTTCACTTCCTTGGGACCAAATTACCAACGAAAATTGCTTAATTTCCATTGCTATTTTTTGACCTACATTTAGCAACGAAAATCAAATTCCGTTGCTAATTAGCAACGAAATCAAAATCTGTTGCTATTTTAGCAACGGATTTCGTTTTCCGTAATCCGTTGCTAAAATTCGTTCCAAAAAATGCTGCCATTTTTAGCAACGGAAATAGATTCCGTTGCTATTTTCGTGGCCATATTGTGGTGCTAAAATTTTCCTCTCTTTTTAGCAACGGAATACCACCATTTTTTATTCCATTGCTAAAACAAAAAATTAACCAAATTTAGCAACGGAATTTAATTAGCAACGGACATCAATTTCCGTTGCTATTTGCATATTTTCTTGTGTGTAAGTATATGTAATTATAAGTATATATTAATCATACTAACTAATTTAATTTATTTTTAGTATCAATCAACTGATATTCATCTATTTTTGCAACAATAACTATATGAGTATGCAAATTAATAATGTAATTATATATAGTTATTATATATACCAAAATTTTAACCAATTGATGTAATTATAGGAGTATATAAATATTTTACCAATTAATTTCATTTACTTTTTGTACCACTTAACTAATATTTATCTATTTTTGGACAATACGTATATGAGTAATTGAGTATGTAAATAAATAATATAATTATATATAATTATTATATATAATAAAATTTTCCAACTCAATGAAGTATTGACACATTACGTATATGAATACGTTAATTAATGATATAATTATATATAGTTATCATACAAAATAAAATTTTAGCTGTATATTTAAAAATTAAAAGAAGTCTTTGGCAGGACTATGAAAATGTGTATCGGTAGTTGGAATCTTTATGAACTTCCAACTAACAAGTGGATTCACAAACTAACAAAGACTTATAAAGTCTTCTATACAATAAAAAAGACTTTTGTCTAAATTACTTTAAGTCATTTTCTGCATTAACAAACTCTTCTAACTACATGCGTACAGCCCAATTGTTGATTGTCTTTTCTCAAAAGGAAACCCCATAAGTAGATGTCTATGGGGCATGCAGTACTTGAAAAGTCTTTGGAATACAAACCTCCAAAGGAGGAGACGGGAGCGGCTTTGATGCACGAAAAGAATATTATTATAGCAATAGCAAATGAATTCCAAAGAGAAAGTTGCAGAATAAATATTGATTATTATCACTATCGGCCTCTATACTTTACCATTACCAGTAAATAATTACATTACTCTAGCTAACAAAAAAAAAAGTAAATACACATTTTATGACATCATGTTAATAATTGAATTTATAAATTAAAGGTTTAATACATATATCAATGGTAAATGTTACAATTTCAGTCATTTTGTCTTTTAATTATTTCTTTTTAAAAATCTATTTATCAGTCTGAAATCTAAACTATCAATTTATGTTAAATAGATTCCTAAATGCTAATACAAGACCTTTCTTCCAATAAAAAACATATTAGCAATTAACGTTTATAATTGTTTAATGCACTGAGTACAAATCAAAACACGATCTATTTTAATTTGATCCAGATGTGAATTATTTTTCTTTAACCATTTGCATGGTTCTTTTTTGAAATGTTGGACTAATATTTGTCGTTTATTGTATTGTGACAAAATAATTTACGATTGGGCCTAATAAATTATTTGTGACGTGCAAAAGGAAAATGTTTTTTTCGCTATAAAAGTCAAGACTAAAATTCATACACGGAGTATGCATTTTATTAGTATGCTCTAGTTTTTAATGAGAGTTTTTTTATGATTATTTTAAGTCCTCTCTCTCTCTCTCTTAGATTAATCCTGGCTCCGCCTTTGAAGCCTCCAAATTCTTAACACTTATAAAATTCTAATTTAAACTCTTCGAGGAATATGAGTTTGGTAGTGACAAAGTCGGCTGCATATTCAATATGCGTGGCCTTCCCTTAATTGGAGAATATTTTGAGGATTTAGTACTGATTTTGATATTTATATTTATTCCCATAATCAAGGTGGTGTAAGCATCACATATAAATGTAATTAAAGATATAGGGGTTTGCATTTTCTCATATATTAGTAGTTATTTTTTTGATATTTTTACTGCAAATAACTTAATAATTCATTTTAAAGTTTTTCTTTTCCATTTTGTTTAATTCCGTAAAGATTTTTTTTTTCTTTCGTAGCAGTAAAGGTTAATTGAAACATATGATACAAATTTTATTTTTTTATTTAAGAAAAAGAACTTTCATTGAATAGAACCGATTTTCAAAATTGAGTACAAAAAATTTGGAAAATAATCTAATCAAATATAAAAACCATACAAAAAAGGATGAAATTATAGCTAAGATATAACCGAAAATATTTGCTGATTTTTTAATTAAAACAAATTCAACATCCATTAAAAAAGAGTACAAGTTAACACAACCATCAACTTACACCCAAATCAGGGGTCAATTTCATCTACGGTTACTTAACTTATCACTTATCGCGCAAAAATAACCGACTTTTTTTTCTTGACTTAAAAGCAGTGGCGAGGCCACATTGAATGGAAGGGGGGCAATTGCCCCCCTTAATTTTTGAATTTTTTTTTATTATATATATATACCTCTTTAAAATTTTATTTTTACCCCTTTATCTTTAATTTATTTTTTAAGTTTTCGATCAATAAAAAATAAAAGTAGAAAACTCTATTTTTATTTCTTAAATTTTTTCAAAAATCAGCTAATGAGAAAAAATAAAAATTACAATAAAAAATTATCTTTGGTTAACTGTTAGTAATTTAGTTTTGTAATTTTTTTTTTTACTTTTATGTCTCTCAAGTACTAGCAATATTTCATATTTGTATATTTTTATTAATTTTTGTGGAGTTTATTTTCAATTCTAATTCTTTTAAAAGCATGAAAAATTAAATTCAATAGTAATTTGTAAAATTTAGGTCCATTTTAAATACACACGAACAAATTAAATTGAACAAATTAAATATCCATTTGCAATATTTGACAATGGTGGGATCTTCTTTGCATATAACAAATGAAACTTACTCCGTGTTACTTAATTTTATTATATTAGTTTTTTCTACTATTCTGCTCATGATTTTTGAAAATCAATCGGAAACATATATAATTGATACGAGGTCTAATAGTAAGTTTTCAAATATTATAAAAATTAGTGATCTTGCTGAAAAAATGAAACAAACAAAAAAGGCTATTTTATATCATTTGATTTATAAATTCATCATTTTATCACTTGTTTTATTCATTGCAACTATAACAATTGAAAGAATATTTTTTGCTATGAAATATGTAAAAAATTGATTACGTAACAAAATAAAAAATACATAAATATTTAATTGATCATTATTTATCACTATCAAGACATATAAATTCGTAAAGTGTAATCGTAATTTTTTTAAATATATTAATTAATATTTTCTTTATTTAATAATTTATCAGCTTTGCTACATTAGGAGGGAGTCTTTGATCTGTTGGGCCCAAGTACTTTCATCCCACATTCCCTTTGCTCTAATGCGAGCAGCCTCCATAGTTATATACTGTGGCCCCCCTCTTGAATTTCCGATGTGGTATATTTATCCAGCAGAAGCATACATGAAGTTGGCAACAAGGGCACTGAACTACGCTCAAGGTATTCCATTAGCTCTTAAAATTTTGGGTTCCAGCTTTTACAACAAGAATGTGGGAGAATGGGAAGATGAGTTGGAAAAATTGGAAGGTCTTTCTGATAAGAACATTGAGAAGATACTAAGAATCAGTTATGATGAATTGGATGATGAAGAAAAGGATATTTTCTGCTCATTGCCTTTGCTACCGAGGCCGTTGACGAGATGGTGAG
>JBBPFJ010000402.1:0-37530 GCA_037975025.1 Excoecaria agallocha
AGAAAGAAACTTATCCCCTTGTTATTTTGGCTATCACTACAAAAAAAATACAGAATAGCGATGAAATTAGCGAGGACAATAAAATTTGTTGCTAAATGCACAATTTAGCGACAACATTGCGACGAAAAATGATTTTTGTTGCAATGTTGTTAGCTGTGAGTGGGAAAACAAATTTTGCGACGATTTAGCGAGCAATAATTTTTTTTGTAGCTAATTTTGGGCGCCAAATTTTTGGCGCAAAAAATAGAGACGACTTTGCGAGCAAAGACCCCTCGCTAAATCTTAATTCACGGCTAGAATGATAAATTAACCATTTAGCGAGGACTTAATTCTCGCTAATTTTGCGAGGAATAAATCCTCGCTAAATTAGCGAGGACAATTTCCTCGCTAATGGTTTAATAGTTTAGCATTTGGTATATTAACCATTTAGCGAGGACTTAATCCTCGCTAATTTTGCGAGGAATAAATCCTCGCTAAATTAGCGAGGACAATTTCCTCGCTAACTGTTTAATAGTTTAGCATTTGGTATATTAACAATTTAGCGAGGACTTAATCCTCGCTAATTTTGCGAGGACAATTTCCTCGCTAACTGTATAATAGTTTAGCATTTGGTATATTAACAATTTAGCGAGGACTTAATCCTCGCTAATTTTGCGAGGAACAAATCCTCGCTAAATTAGCGAGGACAATTTCCTCACTAACGGTTTAATAGTTTAGCATTTGGTATATTAACAATTTAGCGAGGACTTAATCCTCGCTAATTTTGCGAGGAACAAATCCTCGCTAAATTAGCGAGGACAATTTCCTCGCTAACGGTTTAATAGTTTAGCATTTGGTATATTAACAATTTAGCGAGGACAATTTCCTCGCTAACGGTTTAATAGTTTAGCATTTGGTATATTAACAATTTAGCGAGGACTTAATCCTCGCTAATTTTGCGAGGAATAAATCCTCGCTAAATTAGCGAGGACAATTTCCTCGCTAACGGTTTAATAGTATATGGACCTTTTAGCGAGAACTTAATCCTCGCTAACATTGAAATAGGTGGCATTTGATGGATGAATCATTTAGCGAGGATCTACTCCTCGCTAGTTTTGCGAGAAAAATAATCATCGCTAATTTACCATTTTGTGAGGTCTTAATCCTAGCTAATTTAGCAAAAATTAGATAATTATATTTTAAATATTTATATATAATTTAAATTTTATTTATATTTAATTTAGTAAATATATATTTTTTAGCAAAAATTAAATAAACTAAATTATTATTATTATTATTTAAATTAACTAAATTAAATTAAAATATTATTTTTATATTTTAATAATATTAATTGTTATTAATTATATAAAAAAAAACTTAGATGAACTAAATTATTGTTATTGAAATTAACTAAATTAAATTATTATATTTATATTCATTTATTAATATTAATTTTTATTAATTATATAAAAAAAGAAATAAATTTCGAGAATATAATTCTCACCTGCTAATTCTCATTAAGTTAATCATTAGCGAGAACATTATCCTTGCTAATTTAGCTTGGATTTTGCTACTCGCCAATGGTTTGTAAAGTGGTGTGAGTTTTAACAATTTAGCGAGGAAATAGCCCTCGCTAATTTAGCTTGGAATGCAGTCCTCGCCAATTTAGCGAGGACATTATCCCTCGCTATTCCCTCGCTGACAACAAATTCATGTTGCATTAGCTTGGACTATTGTCCTCACCAATTTAGCGAGGAAATTTTCCTCGCTATTTCCTCACTGATATTCAGCTACAAATGAAGTCCTTGCTAATTTATTGAAGCATCTAGTGAGGAAAAATTCCATGCTAATTTTAGCTAGGTAATTAACCCTCGCTAACGTTTAACTTAATGATAGTATTTCCTTGCAATGTTTTAACCATTTAGCGAGGAAATAGCCCTCGCTAATTTAGCTTGGAATCAAGTCCTCGCCAATTTAGCAAAGACATATCCCTCGCTATTCTCTCGCTGATACTTAATTTATGTTGCATTAGCTTGGACTTTTGTTCTCACCAATTTAGCGAGGAAATATCCCTCGCTAATTTAGCTTGGAATGTAGTCCTCGCTATTTTAGCAAGGAAATATTCCTAGCTAATTTACTCAATTCTTTGAGCGGGAAAAAATTAGTTTTTAGCGGGATTCATTTTTTAGATGGAAATATCTTGGCATAGATTTACCAAGGAAATAACAATTAAAGAAAAGAAAAAAGAAGAATAAAGAAAAAGAGAGAGGAAAGGGGGGAGATCGGGATTTGAAGTGTAATTTCTTTGAATCTCTCTCTCTCTCTTTCTTTTTCTTTCTCTCCTTACGTTTATTTGAAGTAATCCAATTCCAAATAAGCATCTTTGCTTTGGTCACTCACCGATGATTGCCTTTGCAGTTGCAAAATTGCCATGTATCAGTTACTTGACAACCAAATTGGTTAGGTTTGTTTTCCTCTCTTTTCGTCAAACCGATATCTGGGTTTTCCACATTTTTATGGGTTTCATTAAATTTCTCTGCTTTATATTCTTGTTGAGATTCTCGTTGGTATTTGGAAGTTTTCCCAGGAGTAAACCTGGTTCATTTTTTTAATCAAGAAAGAAAAGAGAAACTGGTGAGAAAGCTTTCATTTCTATTCCTTGAGAAATGCCGAAGAAGAATATATTCGTCTTTGACATTAGAATAAGAATCTGAATTGGACTTTTTTTTATATTTTTTTATTCCTATGAACCAGAGTTGGATTGGAAAACAAGAACCTTTTTATTCGCTAATTTTTGTAGTTGGCTGTAACTGACTTCCCGAGAAATTATCCACCCGCTGTTTTATGCGGCAATCTTCTGTGTACATTAAATATTATAATTTAGGCATCTGAATAAATTATTTGTCTGTGGGTTCGTGGTTATGCTAGTGGATTAAAAATTACTCTTTGATGTGCTCGTGTACTGAGTCTGTGCTGATTGTAATTCTATATTTGCAGTACTTCAATCAAATTTTGACTGCTGTACTTGAGACATTGGATGATGCTGAATCCTCTATTCGGGAACTTGCTCTTTCGTTGATTGTTGAAATGCTGAAAAACCAGGTATGCATCCTATCTTGTGCAGCTTTTGGTGATTCTATCAGTAATAATTATTGCCTAATAATTTCTCTTGCCATGCTTACAGAAAGATGCCATGGAAGAGTCCATTGAGATTGTGATTGAGAAGCTGCTTCACGTTGCAAAGGATGCTGTTCCGAAAGTAATACCTCTTGCAAAACCTGTAGCTCCTCTCTTGCGTTACTTCTTTTGTTCTTTTTTTTCCTCTAATGAATTAATGTTTTGTATATGGTGTACAGGTTTCCAATGAAGCTGAGCACTGCTTGAACATTGTGCTGTCACAATATGATCCATTCCGATGTTTAAGTGTATGTGGTTCTGATACCCAGTCCTTGGGGTTTGCTTTCTATGTTAATTTCTTACTCTGTAATTATTTGATGTGGTTAATAACTGACTTTGCAGGTTATTGTCCCTTTACTGGTTACGAAGATGAGAAAACTCTTGTTACGTGCATAAACTGTTTGACAAAGGTATTTTCCATGGACTATCAGCTGAAGTTGACATTAATTTTCTGGCAGATTTATGCCAGTTGTAATCCCTGTTCTGTAACTTTTGAATGTCAATGATATTTGATCTGGGAAGTGTCAATTAATCCATGATTTTTTTCCTTAGCTTGTTGGCAGGCTCTCACAAGAGGAACTAATGACTCAGTTACCCTCATTCTTGCCTGCACTGTTTGAAGCTTTTGGTAACCAGAGTGCTGATGTTCGGAAGGTAAATCTGATTATTTTTACATGTAACAAGTTATATTGCTTAGTCTAAAAATGCTTTGGTGAAATGCTTTTTAACAAATTGCTTGATTAATCGTTTCACAACAATCTAGCTATGTTATTCAATAGTATTGTATGCAACATCATATATAAGGAAATCCCTTATATCCATAGTCACTTTTTTGTACCTTTCTTTCCCTTCGAAATCCTTTTTTGCTTACTTTTTTGATGTGGGGTGGTGCAGACTGTTGTTTTCTGTCTTGTGGATATTTATATAATTTCTCTTTTTTTCGCTTTGCAGATTTCAAAAGCTGAGTTTGACCTTGTCCAAAGCATCCAAGAAAATGCTAGTTTACGTTCAAAAGTTGTCCAGTCACCTGATAAATTGTAGGTACCTCTTTGTTCACTTTATGGTCCATTAACGGCTACATTGATGGTTATGCTTACTGAATATTTTTTTAACTATATTTACAATGGGCAGCTTCTATTTGAACTATTGATTTAAATTGTTATAATAAAGTAAATCGTAGGATATGTGATTATTGGCTAGTTAGTTGAAAATATATTGAGTTTATACATGGTGGAGCTTAGGCGAAATCTCTTCATTGCATTTTTTTTTAATTCAGTGCATTAATGATAATTGAGTGCTGCCATGAATTTGCTTTCTTGTTGCAATTTTGTGATCCAAGCGAAAAACAATCAACCGTAAAAGAAAGTGATTGGGCATTAGTTGACTTCCTTATATTTATTTTATTTTTTCTGTCATTGTCACCTTTAGCTTCTACTTGGGAGATTAGAGATTTAAACTCACCCGTGGGCTAATTACAACTTTAAAAAGCCTTGGTTTCTAGTAGATTAGAATAAAGCAAAAGGGTTCAATAGGGTAATTTAGAGAAGTTTGGATGCCTCCATTGTGCTGATGCTTTTCTTTTGAGAAAGTGATTGGGCATTAGTTGACCCGAACTGTAAAAATGGTAGACAAATTAGACTTGCATTCATTTGATGCAGTGCATATGGGTTTATGAAACGGAGGATTACTTATTTTGTGATGCTATCTAAGCACATATTGAGACTGGCTATGGTCATGTGGACCTGTAGTAAGACAACAATGTGCATTTCACTTTTTTGACACACTTCCAGAATGTCAGATGCATCAAGTGAACCTCAGGTTGATGCAATGTTTGCTGAACCGAGTTGATAGCCATGTTTATTATTGAACTTATATGGCCGCATTCTTCTTTCCAGCATATTGAAATTCTATGAATTGGTAAAATGTTCTTGGTTTGTCATTTACTTTTTCCCCGACAGCTCATCTATTGGATCATTAACATTGATAGGCAGGTCAATAACCATGACAACTGGCTGCTTGGTGATGATGTTTGTGTTAATTAATGTGCGAACCCGTTATGCTAATGTGATATGCTCTACTCATGATGGGAGTCTGCTTTTTGTGCAGGGGCAGAAGGGAAGGCAGCCCTTTGTACAGGACTTGCTTAGTGCTATAATAAAGCACATAAGAGGATTTGTCAAGTTAAGAATAACTTTAGGCTATAATAAACATTTTATGAACTGTTTATGACTTTTTGTTGTTACTATTATTTATGCATGTATCATTTTAGATATATTATTAGCAATGTTATGTACTTGTAAATAACAATTTATTCATTAATATATTTTTTTATATTAAATATTGAGCAAATATAATTTTGTTATTTTTTAGTTTATTGTTTAAATAATGAAATTTTCATATTAAATTAATAAAAATAAGTTTATATCCACATTTAGCGAAGATAAATATCATGATAAATCTCATATTTGTAACAAAAGTCATTCTAGCTGAATTTAGCGAGGATATCAGTCCTCGCTAATTTTTGCGAGGACTAAGTCATCGCTAATTTTGTGAGGATTTAGTCCTCGCTAAATTTTGCGAGGAATTAGTCCTCGCAAAATATAGCGAGGGCTAATTCCTCGCAAAATATAGCGAGGACTAAATCCTCGCAAAAATAGCGAGGACTTAGTCCTCGCAAAAATAGCGAGGACTTAGTCCTCGCAAAATTAGCGAGGACTAAAGTCCTCGCTAAATTCAGCTAGGATGACTTTTGTTACAAAATTTTTGTCCTCGCTAAATCCTCGCTAAACTGATTTAGCGACAAAAAATCATCATTTAGCGAGGAATTTTGTCCTCGCTATTTTGCGTTTTTCTTGTAGTGTATAAATTTTCAATTAATGATAAATTAGTCTAATTGAAAGCAAATCAGATAGCAGGCTACCTGGTAAGATTATATCATGTTGATTCTTTGAGCTTAATATATCAACTTCAGGAGCAATTGCCTCCTGTCTGATCCTCCATGTCTTTTCAATACCTTCGGCCTCAAGATAGCCTCCACCACTTGGCATAAGCCACTGATTAGAAAGATCACATATCACAAAATAACTCTAACAAGAAAAATGTATCTACTATTTACAGAGAGAGCCAGCTGCATGGAGAGAAAATCCAATAGTTAAGGTGCCATAACTTGTCAGAATCTCAGACCAGCTATTAATATGGCTAATCCTCCTTCAGAAACAGACTTTAATACTTCATGTAAAATGATGGCACCAAATTGAAAATCATTTCACAAATTTTAACCTTCTTATTGTTCAAACCCATAGAAGAGAGAGAAGTTACAAATTTAGAATGAAGTAAAAGGTACACCCAGCAAGTGATTCACCTTCTCAGCCTTGGCAGCAGCTTTTGCAGATATTCCATAGAATTCTTCTCTAACAGAAAGTTGTCCCTTCAGTTTTTTGTCTTTCAAGATCTGCAAATCAGGGAAAAGTCATAATTCAGAAAAAAATAAAAATCTAACAAATTTCTCCAACAGGAAATCTTAGTCAACAGTTATGTACCTCCAAATTAGCACCCTCTCCTCTAAGATACTTCTTTACTTTTGTATCCAACTCAAAGGATAACTCCTGCAAATAAGAAGCCCCTCAATTAATTTTTTTTTTTGTAAACTAATGTTTTGGCACTCTTCCGTGGATTAGGAAAATGACAGCTAACAATGGTACCTGTTCAATGGGAGGCAAAATCTTTCCATGATCATCATTATCATGCTTGGCACCCATCTTGATACAAATTTATAGACTGCAAGGTAAATAATCGAAAAGAAACCATTCAATACTTTCAGCCAAAATAAACCCATTTATTTCACTGATTAAAAAGCCTCTACTCTCCCTTCCTATAATCCTCATCATCACTTTAAAGAGGTCAACATAAAGGCCAAGAATCCTCACCTGGATTAAGGAAAGTAGACGGTTGGGGACCTAGGAAAAATTGCCCTAGCCATTGCCAAACTTGATTAACACTATACAACCCATAACCTTTTCAAACTCATTCATAAATAACCTTTTATTAGCCTTGCCATCCAAACCCAAATGGCCCAGGACTCCCCATGTACCAATATACCCACATTATTACCAAGTTAATATACACACAATTCGTTAAATTATACTCACTGTAAATCTAAGCAAGCATGAAATGAAAGTTTAAAATGTCAAAAGTTAAAACAACAAGAATCACAAAACTTTGGTGTAATGACCTAAGCATTGATTCAAAATAAAAGTAGAGTAAACGGGTTAAATTTAACAAACCAAAGGAATAACAAGGAACTCGCCGAATGTAACACAGGTTAGAACTCATTATAAATGACTATAAAGGGACAGAATTTGACAATGGAGGTGATATCAAAACTCCAATCCACCAATCCATAACTATCACTTTGACCGATGCAAAGTGTTTCAGATTTAGCTTCAAGAAAAGTAACAGAATTTTTTTCTTCTCAAATTCCCCAAATACTTAGGTTCAAATTGGAAGAAAATATGGAAAGTACTATAGATTGCTACCTTATCAGAGGTTAGAGCGAAGAAGCGACTGGCTGCGGAAGGCGAACAATGGAGGTGTGAACTGCCGCTGGTGGAGGGGACGTTAACGGCGCGTCGGCCGTGCAGCAAGCAAAGTGCGATTTGGCCACCGTGGTGGTGAGGATGATGAGCGGTGGCGAGGAGGGCCGGCGCGGGTTATTGGGAGCTACGGCCGAGATTGCAGATCAGTGACGCGGGGAAAAAAGGAGCTCACTCACCATTTTATTTTTCATTTTAAGGGTTTAGGGTTTAGGGCAATGATAACATTAGGGGCAAACTATGGTCCGATTACTCATGTGGTATACATGCATCTCCACCGTTGAGATGCATAAGCGTATCCAATCTGACGGTGAATACATGTACGCACGTGTGCACGTGCGTATCAAGCAACGCTCCTAAAATTAATATTTAAAATTAAACCTAAAGATTTAGACATCCTTCATTTTCTTCTTATTTTTTAACATACTCATGCATTAATAGAGTTAAGGTAGGGTTGTGCATAACCGAAATCGAAAATTGATTAGAATCGAATGAATTTTAATTTGTTTGGTTTGATTTTTTATTTGTTTGATTTTAGATTGAAATAAATTTACAGATTAATCAATTTGATTTTTAAAATTGAAAAATCAAAATAATTGAATCAACCGATATATATATATATATATATATATATATATATATATATATATATATATAATTTGCATAAGAAACAGTTTAGATGAGTACTATGGAATCTTTTTTACCACTATGATGTCTCGAGTTCAATTTATTTTCAGTTTTTCTTAGCAGCTACTTTTTCCTACTTTAGAATTTTTTCTCACTTTTGACTTATTTTATATTTGAGAAATTATATTATATTTTTATTTTACATTAATATTTTTTTATCGGAAGACTTTGTTTATATGAAATTTTTTATTGTAGGACTTTAAATGTATTTTTAAATACTATTATAACAATATAATTTTTAGTATAAATTTGATTAGTATTTATTATGTACGTAATATAATGAATTTATGTGCATTATTTTAATTTTAGTTATTTTAAAAATATATAATTTTGATTAGTCTTTATTATATACATAATATTATAAATTTATGTGCAGTATTTTAATTTTAGTTATTTTCAATGGTTTTATTTTAAGTTTATTGTTAGTGTATGTATAGAGTAAAAATCATGAATTATTGTGAAATAATTCACAAAGTGAGTAGAAAATGAAAATAAATGTGAAATAATCAATATACAAATTTTTATAGAATTTAATTGAATTATTAGAATATTTTAGAAAAACAAAAATGAATATGCATAATAGAAAATATTGGATTATTAAAGAATAATTCAATTTAAAAGCAAAAATGGATGAGTTTTAATGGAATTAATTCACTTTATATGAAAAAGAATAAAAAGTCAATTAAAGAATTTTTATGGACTTATTATAGTTAGTAAAGTAATTTAAATAAAGGAATTTAAATAAAATAAGTATAATTGTGCCCTTAGAAATAGTCAGGCAGTAAAAATTAGCTCAGAATATAATTGACTAGCCATAGAAATATATTTACCGCGGTGCAAGTCATGGCGACTTGCTTTGCTATGGGTATGATCTCTGATCTCCATAGTTTTAGTGTAAAGTGAAAGTGTAAAGTATTGTGCTCTATGAGAAATGGTTTTTTGGGAATCATTTCTCTATTAGTGGTGGCTCATGGGGTCCACGTTCCATGTATTCGATTTGAAATTTTCTGTCGGGTCTGTACTAGGGGTATAATGAAAATAAAATGTTTAAAAGTGAAACGAAAATAAATAGTGACTACAAAAATATGAAAAAAGGACTAAATTGAAAGAAAATAAAAAGTTAGGGGTAAAATAGTAATTTTTTTCAAAAGAGTAAAAGTAAGCAAATTAATTAATAATTTATTTATTAAATGTAAAATAGTCAATTGATGGCTAAATTGTTTAAAATTAAGTTTTATAGGTCACAGGGACTAAAACAAAACTTTACATCAAAAATGTTAACATAAGCATTAAATGATGTGATATATAGTAATTATAAGCCTAAAAACTAAAATAAACTAATTAAAGGTAATTTCATCATTACACGATTAAACCGACAAAATGGTAAAATAGGGAAAGTTTTAAGAAAAAAATGAAGAATATTGTAGATAAATTGAAATTGGTGTTTTCATAAGTAAATAAATGATTTTATAAGTGTTTGTGTAAAAATGTATTGCTTAAGAATTTTGATGATATGATAGAAAATATATTGATTATTAGTCACCACTGGGCATAATTAGTGCTCAGCGCGTAGTTATTACTGCGTGCAGGTACCTAAGAGCAGAAGCAAGAATACATTTTGCAAGATTTTTTCTAGAAGTTTTGTTATTTATATTATTGGCATGTATATAAAGTTAATATTTTAGATATGTAATAAGTGAACAGTAGATTGTAGTAGCTATGTGAATGTTGTGAAGGGGATATGAATGTTAAATAAATAAATATATATATATATATATATATATATATATATATATATATATATATATATATATATATATATATATATATATATATATATATATATATATATATATATATATATATATATATATATATATATATATATATATATTAAGATTGTGCCTTTGAGAGGCTGTGTGCATTATTTGCGTTTCAGGGGGCTAATACAATATACAGCTGTTATATTGAAAAAATTTTATTAAACGTATAGTGAATTGGAAAGTTATAGGTCGTCGACGAACCTTTATCGAATTACTGAATTTAAGTTATAACCTAAGAGGTTTAAAGTAAGTAACATAAGTTATAAGGAATATAATTGAAAAAAAAAATCGACCTGTGATATACCGGAACAGTGATAGGTGTGATAAGGGTGTTACATTTAGTAGTATCAGAGCAGTAGTTTAGACAATTCTAAGATTGGAGTGGGTATTAATATTTAATTTAAATACATATATACATGCCAATTAGTATTTTGAAAGGTTGTTTTGGAATTAATGTATTCTTGCTCCCTTCTGTTTTATAGTTAAAAGATGTCTGGAGAGCAAAGTCATGAGGTGAAAGATAACAGGAGTGAGGCCTTCAGCAATGTTGGGCAACCGAGGGTCCCATAATAGGAAGCACCTCTACCAGTAGCGCCTCCTCCACCCCCTTCTCCTCATTTAGACTTTCTTAATCTAATGTCATATTACATTCAGCAGCGACTTTAGACTACCCATGTAATGCCCCAACCCAAAAAAAATAATTAATAATAATAATAAATAATATCTAGGTTTCTAGAAGAACTTTTTAGACAAAAAAAAATGTAAAAGGTGGGATTTAAAATGTGTGGTTAAAATTAAAAGGAAAAAAAAAGAAAGAAGAAGAAGAATCGGGACAAATTGAAAGAAGAAAGAAAAGAAAGAAGAGAAGGAGGAGGGGGAAGAATGGGCACCGATCGGAGAGGGAGAATCAGTGCCGATCAGCAGCCACGCCAGCCACTCTGGACGGCGACAAGTCGCTCGTGCTACGCCACATCCTCCGCCTCTAATGTCGCCTCCGGTGGCTTGCTTGTAAGTTGTCTCCCTCAATTTCTCTCTCTCTCTTCAAATTGAAGATTTCTTCCCTTCTACTGGTGATTTGCAAGGACAACCGGCGATAAGAGTAGCACCGGCGACTTCCCTACAGTGAGATAAACCTGCCGATGCCCTTCGCTCCTCCTCTTTCACCGGTGGAAGGTAGATCGGAGAGGAGGTTTGACTGGCAATTTTTGTTAGATCCAGACCAAACGGAGAGGTGTTAGAGTGCGTGACCACCGAAAATGGGAAGCTAGGGTTCTCATCTTCACAGCGCCAGTGTTGGTGCATCTCTGGCGAGCCTCTGATGAAGCTCCGATCACCGGTCCGGCAAGTATATTGATGGACGAAAATTGAAGGAAAAATCACAGAAAATGGTATGTGACTACCAAATATATCTCTCTAAATGATTTGAATTAATTTAAAATTTTTGTGGAAATTTAGTTTAATTTTCTTAATTTAAATTGCTGGTCTTTTGAATATTTATTAAGCAATCTTTTTGAAGTAAAGACATGATTCTCTGTTATTTTAATTGGACTTGTTGTTTTGAATATTCCAGTGCTAAGTCTTCTTCTTTTGGGTTGTTTGATTGGCATTAATAATTTAAATACATGGCCAAAATTTTATTCAATAGATTAAATCTTAACTGCAAGTGGATGTTAAATTATTTGGTGAATTGATAGAGTAACTTGTACCTCTAATTAGTGATGTTGTTTAGAAAATTAGATATACAGATAGAAATGTAAATGGGAGTAAGACTTGAGGTAAGTGAGATTTTATTTAAAAATTTAGATAGTAATCGAGTCATAATAATTAATATGCTCTTGATAATATAAAATATCATTTGAAATGTTGAAATATCGTAAAGAAGAAATGTGAAATTTAATTAATTGGTTGGTGTATTCCATTTAATAAAATTATATATGTGTGTCTAAGTGGCATTTTGTTGATTTTAGGCTTGCCAATTATGGTCTTAGGAAATTTAAAACAATTGTTAAAGTTATATTTTAACTTTTGCCGCTGCACAAAACAAAACCTTGAGGGGTCGGCATGATCTCTAAAGCAGACACGTGACGCCCAAAGAGGACAATATTGATTAGTGCTCCGGCATGATCTCTAAAACAAACATGTGGAGGCACTAGAAGACGCATTTGCCGTTGCGCAAAACAAAACCTTGAGGGGTCGGCATGGTCTCTAAAGCAAACATGTGACGCCCAAAGAAGACAATATTGACTAGTGCTCTAACATGATCTCCAAAGCAGACATGTGGAGGCACTGGAAGACGCGTTTTATAGTTTATTCATACTGAAGTTAGTTATGTAATACATAAACCAACATAATTGAATACAGTTAGAAATATATATATATATATATATATATATATATATATATATATATATATATATATATATATATATATATATATATATATATATATATATATATATATATATATATATATATATAAGTACGCGCATGTATATAACTGATTATGAATGTTTTAAAATTTGTTAGTTGTGACCGTCTGATTTTAATCAGCAAATAAATTAAGTAAATCAATAGTTGATTTTGAAAATATCAATTTATTAATAACATTTTCACCTTAAGCAGATAATTTTTGTTACCGATTTAATTTTAAATAAGCTATAAGTAATTGAGTATATTTTTAAGGAGTTTGTTTATTTTAATTACATATGAAGCTTCCCCGTTGATTCTTGTGTAAGTATGCATTTTGAATTTTGAATCTTATGATTACTATGCATACATTATATATTATTGTATGTGATTATTTGGAATTTTGTAAATGTATCTAAAGATGAAAATTGTAGAAATAAATTTGGTAGTCGCCACTGAGCTTTTAGCTTAACGCGTGGTTTTCTCCGCGCGTAGGTTGTTATGTGGGATGTTCGAGGCAAGTCAAGCAGATACTTTGGAAATGCTGCAGTTAAAATTAGCAAATGGATATAGTTACACCAAGAAGATGATTATACTATGCTAGTGTTACGTTATATTAGTATGCACATGATTAAGTTTGTTGTAATATTAATAATGCTCTATTGATGTGGAAAAAGAGATTTTGTAGTTATAATTGTATGATGAAATTATATAAATGTACTTGAGGACTGAAATATTATTATAATATTTATTTGACATATGAAGAATGTTAGTTTGAATGTTTGTGGAGGCGGATGGGAAAATATGTGTTGGAGTTTGATTAAGGCTGTGGAAATAGTTGTTTGATGATAGAAGTGTTGATTTTATTTATATTTTTATTTTCACAAGAAGTTGTCAATATTTAGGAGAAATTCTGTCAAAATTTCCAGAGAATGAATAGTAATTATGAAATAACAAGGTTTTAAAAAGTAAATTTTATTAGTTAGTCATCTTAAAGGGAATTAAGTTCGAGTGTGACATCCGATATCTAGGCCTTCTAACTAACCGAATATAGGGTGTTACAGCCCAGGCACAGCCATCAGTAGTACAGATACAGTCACCTTCTCCACTTAGAAGAAAACCTATTCTGGAGCAGTTAAAAAGACTTGGGGTTGAAGACTTTTCAAGGCATGACCCTTTGACACTTGCAGCAGCATAAAAGTGGTTGTTTAAGATCAAGAGGTTGTTTGAGATTAACCACAGTCCCCTGGAAGAAAATTTTGAGTGTATAGTTGCTTTACTTAGGGTCTAGCATTTATCTGGTGGGATTCAGTTAGAAGACATACTCCAGCAGACCGTTTGAATTGGGAGTTCTTTGTTAAGCAGTTTGAGAAGAAATACATCGGGTTTGAGTATAAGATTGCTATGCACGATGCCTTATGGAGATTGAGACAGAGAAACCGAACAGTGGCAGAGTACGACAGAGAGTTTGAGCGCCTATCTTGATGAGAGCCAAGCCACATAAGAGAGATTATGTTAGCGATTTAAGAGAGGATTGCATACTGAGCTGAGGCAGATTATTGAGGTCCAACATTATCCTGATCTGCAATCTATGATTGAAGCGGCTATTAAATTGGAAGCTACTCAAGTTGAGTAAGCCGATAGACAGTTTCGGTTCTAATAAAAGAGGAAGCAGGGACAGAACAGTGAAAAGATAGGGCAGGGTAAGAAGCAAAAAGGTCAGTAGGCACCTCAGGGCCACCCACCAGCAAATCAGGGATAGGATAGTGCCTCCCGTGGCAAGTCTACTGCTACTATAGCTTCTAGTACACCCCGAGGTAGAGACAGCGAGTCAGCATTGTGGCAGGACACACCCTGGGGAGTGCAGATTTTTGACAGGAACTTACTTTAAATATGGGTCCAGAGATCATCAGATCAGAGTTTGCCCTATGTTATAGATTATTTCAGCCACCTCACCAACTTTTGGTATCGAGTCATCTGTACCATGAGGGCATGGTAGAGGAGCCACCCCTAATCCTTCAGGTTCCAGACCAGCTGGTCAATCATCACAGGGGCAAAGGGGAGCAACAGGACAGACTTAAGCTGTCAAGGCCCGAGAAGAGAAGGATTCTCCCAATGTGATAGTGGGTAAGTTTGTTCTATTATCTGATTTTGTATATGCATTGATTGATCCCGGTTTCACACACTTCTATGTTAGCATAGAACTGGCACGGGGTAAAGAGATGAAAAAGGTATGCTTGGACCAGGATATCTTAGTGAGTAATCATCTGGGGCATAGTGTGGTAGTAAATAAGATTTATAGATAGTGTTCTACTGGCATCCAGGGACATGTATTCCTGGTGAATCTTATTGAATTTTCCTTTCGTGAATTTGACTTGATTCTGGAAATGGATTGGTTATCCATCCATCAAATGATCATTGATTGTTGAAAGAAGAGAGTCACCTTACAGCTTCAGAATGGTAATGAGATGACAATTATGGGTGTGAGATTCGATTTTCTATCTAATGTGATATCAGCTACTGCAACAAAAAGATTTATCAGAAAAGGATGTGAAGCGTATATGTATTATGAAGTGGAAGCAAAAAAAGATTGTTTACAGGTGTCAAATGTGCCTACTGTTAGGGAGTTCTAGGATGTGTTTTCTAATGAGCTTTCAGGTTTACCACCCGACAGAGAGGTGGAATTCTCCATTGAGATCACTCCTGGTACTGCTCCTATTTCTATCGTTCCGTATAGAATGGCACCTGCAAAGTTAAAAGAGTTAAAGATTCAGCTTTAGAAGTTGCTTGACAATGGGTTTATATGACCTAGCACTTCTCCTTAGGGAGCACCTATCCTGTTTGTAAAGAAAAATGATGGGTCTCTTCAATTGTACATTAACTACAGGCAGCTGAATAAAGTGACTTTAAAAAACAAATATCATCTCCCTCGCATTAAAAATTTGTTTGACCAGCTTAAAGGAATGGGTGTCTTCTCCAAAATTAATTCGAGGTCAAGTTATTATCAGATGGGGGTAAAGGAAGCTGATGTGCCCAAGATTGCTTTTCGTACTAGGTATGACCACTATGATTTATTGGTCATGCCATTTGAGCTTACAAATGCACCAGCAGCCTTTATGGATTTGATGAATAGGATTTTTTACCCCTATTTAGATCAATTCGTGGTGATCTTCATCGATAAAATCCTAGTATATTCTAAGATACCAGAAGATCATGATAAGCACTTGAGGATTGTACTGTAGACTCTGAGAGAAAAGCAGTTGTACGTCAAATTCAGTAAATGTGACTTTTGGCTGAATGAGGTATCGTTTTTGGGACATGTTGTATCTGCAGAAGGCATTAAAGTAGATCCTTCAAAGATTGATGCAATCTTTCAGTGGAAACCACCAAAAAATATGACTGAAGTGCAGAGTTTTCTGAGATTGGCTGGATATTATAGGAGATTCATTAAGGGCTTCTCCACCATTGCAGTTCCCATGATATGACTGTTACAGAAGAATGTTAAATTTGTATAGACTGACAAATGTCAAGAATGTTTTGAGAATCTTAAAATCATGTTGATAAAAGCTCTTATCCTTACTCAACCTGAGTCAGGTAAGGATTTTGTGATCTACAGTGATGCCTCTAGGAATAGTTTAGGCTGTGTTCTGATGTAAGAAGGCAAGACGATTGCTTATGCCTCCTGAAAACTCAAAATTCATGAGAAAAACTATCCTACTCATGATTTAGAGTTGGTAGCTATTGTTTTTGCATTAAAGATTTGGAGGCATTACTTGTATGATGAGAAATATTATATTTATTCAGATCACAAGAGTTTGAACTAAACCTCAGACAAAGACGTTGGTTGCAGTTGATAAAAGACTATGATTGTTATATTGACTACCATCCAGGGAAAGCGAATGTAGTAGCTGATGCGCTTAGCAGAAAATTCATGTCAGGTAATGTTAATATTTTTGAGTAAATCATTATGAATTATTGATAAGTGTAAATGATTAATAGTAATTTTCACAGCTCTTCAGGCAATGAATACCAATTTAAGTCTGGCAGCAGATGAAGCTATAGTAGTTGAACTATGAGTTAAATCAGACTTTGTGCAACAAGTGAAAGTGGCTCAGAAAGAAGATGACCGACTAATGGCTATTGTAAACAAGCTTCAGCATAGCAGTGAAAGCGACTACTTATTATTTATTAATGGAAGTCTTTATTACAAAGGAAGACTTTATGTTCCTGCTTAGAAAGAACTGAAAAGAAAGATTTTGATAGAAGCACGCCATAGTAGTTATGCCATGCACCCTGGAAGTAATAAGATGTACCGGAACTTGAAAGCCTACTATTGGTGGCCAGGCATGAAGCGTGAGGTGACTGAATTTATGAGTAAATGTCTGACATGTCAGCAGGTGAAAGCAGAGCATCAGGTTCATCTGGGACTACTTCAACCACTTGTAATTTCAGAGTGAAAATAGGATGAGGTAACCATAGATTTTGTGATTGACTTACTTGTAACTTAGAAAAAATATGATGCTATCTGGGTAATTGTTGACCGTCTCACCAAATCGGCTCATTTTTTTCCAGTACGGATGGATTTCTCTTTGACGAGGCTGGCAGAACTCTACATAAGTGAAGTGGTTAGATTACATGGAGTGCCCACATCTATTGTATCTGACAGGGATCCCATATTTACTTCCCATTTTTGAAAGAGTTTTCAAGATGCTCTGGGTACTAAACTTTGCCTTAGCACAGCATTTCGCCCTCAGACTGATGGCCAGTCAGAGCGCATGATTCGGATACTAAAAGACATGCTTAGATGCTATGTTCTTGAATTTGGCACCAATTGGGAAAAATATTTGCCTTTAGCCGAGTTTGCCTACAATAATAGCTACTATTCCAGTTTGAAAATGGCTCTTTTTGAAGCATTATGTGGTAAGAAATGCCGAAGTCCCTTGTGCTAGACTGAACTAAGTGAGAGGAAGCTTTTGGGCTCAGACTTGATTCGCGACTCTGAAGAAAAGGTCCAGATCATTAAAAGCAAATTGAGAAAAGCTATGGATCGTCAGAAGTCGTATGCAGATCTGAAGAGGAGAGATATCGAGTTTCAGGTTAGAGACAAGGTTTTTCTAAAGATATCTCCGTGGAAGAAAGTTCTGAGATTTGGAAAGTAGGACAAGTTAAGCCCTAGGTTCATTGGTCCATATGAGATACTTCAGCGAGTGGATCTCATAGCCTACAAGTTGAAACTACCATATTCTTTGAAGAAGATACATGATGTTTTTCATATGTCTATGCTCCGTCGATATAGGTATGATCTGAGCCACATGATAACGCTAGATGAGATTCAAGTTCAGACTGACATGAGCTATGAAGAAAAGCCAGTGAAGATTTTGGCCAGGAAAGTCTGATAGCTTCGGAACAAACAGATTCCATTGGTGAAGGTCCTGTGGCATCACCATAATGTCGAGGAAGCGACATGGGAACTTGAAATTTAGGCATTATCCTCTACTCTTAAGGAATGAAGGAGACAGCATTATCCTCTACTCTTCAATTTAGGCAAATTTTGAGGACGAAATTTCTTTTAGTAGGGGAGAAGTGTAATGGCCTCAACACCTGATCGGCCGTGAATAGTAATTTCCAATGGTGAATAGTGATTTTCAGGCCGAAAAGTACAGCCGAAAGTCAACAATATTTTATTAGACTATCGGAAAGTATTGGTCATGGTGAGCCTGGAGTTAAAATTTGAAGTGAAACCGAGGTCAAATAGGCCTCGAAAGGTTAAAAATACGAAAAAGGTAGCGAATCAATTTTTCTGGTAGAAAAAGTGACTTGATTTTGCATAAATTATTAAAAATAGTAAATGAACTTGAAAATTGCTAAATTTTATGTGTCTACATGAATTTTTATGTATAATATTTTAGTAATGAGAATTGAATTTTTTGATAATATCGGCAATTGTCGAATTGGACCGATAAGTTTGAATCGGATTGATAACAAATTCTGATTGAGCCAAAAATTTATGTACTAGCTATTTTTTATATGATAAGAGTGATGAAATCATTTTTGGAGTAATTTGAAGTAAGAAAGAAAGAGAATTCGGATTGGACCTTAATAAACCTAAAATGGGCCTTAATATTTAAGTGAGTTAAGCCCATTCATCAAGCTCAATTTTGGGCCCATAGGAGAGATATAAAAGAGCTGAAATTCTGGAGATAAATCCAGAAAAATCTTCAGCCATCTCCTTCATTCCTTAAGGTCGAAACTCCTTCCCTCTCTCTCTCACATTGATTTGCTTCTTATCTACTCCAAATTTCTATTGAAACCCAACATAAAAACTGTTATTCAATCACTCTAGAACACCAAAATAGCCTCCAACATCAAGTGTGATCAAGAGAAGTAGATAAATCAATGTTACAAAGTTTAGGACTTTAAGGTAACTTTTAGACAATTAGTATTTTTAATTAATTCTTTAGTGTTTTTCCCTAGATTTTGAGGTGTGGATCATGAATATGAGTTTAAATATTGCATTTGAGAACAAAAAAAAAAAATCTAAGCTTCTTGGGCCGGCCATGGTAGGTGAGGAAGAAAAGCAAAGGCTTGCAAAGGATAAAGATAAGGGAAAGGTAGCTTAGGCACCCTTGATCAAGTGGAAGTGGTAAGTGGCTAACAAATCTTTATATTTTCTATGTTTAAGAATTTATTTCTTTTATGTAATTAAAAAAATGCTTAAATGTTGCAATTGGTATGGGAAAAATAAAATTGAACCTTGTAGAATGTTAATGGAAGCCTTAAAATCAAGTAGAAACATTTTTAAGGTAAATTAGTATAAATGGCCGAAATTATCCATAAGGAAAAACAAAGGAATTTTGCATAAAATCAATAATTAATAGGCTAAATTAGCTTAAATGATGATAATTAGTGTCCATTAATTTTTAAAGAATTTTTGGAATTTATGTAAGAATTTTTAAGTTTATTGTATGTATAGAGTAAAAATCATGAATTATTGTGAAATAATTCACAAAGTGAGTGAAAAATGAAAATAAATGTGAAATAATGAATATACAAATTTTTATAGAATTTAATTGAATTATTAGAATATTTTAGAAAAACAAAAATGAATATGCATAAAAGAAAATATTGGATTATTAAAGAATAATTTAATTTAAAAGCAAAAATGGATAAGTTTTAATGGAATTAATTCACTTTATGTGAAAAAGAATAAAAATTCAATTAAAGAATTTTTATGGACTTATTATAGTTAGTAAAGTAATTAAAATAAAGGAATTTAAATAAAATAAGCATAATTGTGCCCTTAGAAATAGTCAGGCAGTAAAAACTAGCTCATGATATAATTGGCTAGCTATAAGAATATATTTACCGTGGTAAAAGTCATGACGACTTGCTTTGCTATGGGTAGGATCTCTGATCTCTATAACTTTAGTGTAAAGTGCAGTGCTCTATGAGAAATGGTTCATTGAAAATCATTTCTCTATTAGTAGTGGTTCATGGGGTCCACGTTTTGTGTATCCAGTTTGAAGTTTTCTGCCGGATCTGTAATAGGGACATAATGAAAATAAAATATTTAAAAAGTGAAAAGAAAATGAATAGTGACTACAAAAAGTAAAAAAAAGGACTAAATTGAAAGAAAATAAAAAGTTAGGGGTAAAATAGCGATTTTTCTCAAAAGAGTAAAAAGTAAGAAAATTAATTAATTATTTATTTATTAAATGTAAAATAGTCAATTGATGGCTAAATTGTTTAAAATTAAATTTTATAGGTCACAGGGACTAAAACGAAATTTTATACTAAAAATGTTAACATAAGCATTAAATGATGTGATATATAGTAATTATAAGCCTAAAAACTAAAATAAACTAATTAAGGGTAATTTCGTCACTACGCGATTAAACATACAAAATGGTAAAGTAAGGGAAGTTTTAAGAAAAAAATGAATAATATTATAGATAAATTGAAATTGGTGTTTTAATAAGTAAATAAATGATTTTATAAGTGTTTGTGTAAAAATGTATTGCTTAAGAATTTTGATGATATGATAGAAAATATATCAATTATTAGTTACCACTGGGCATGATTAGTACTCAACGCACAGTTATTACTGCGTGTAGGTATCCAAGAGCAGGAGCAAAAATACATTTTACAAGACTTATTCTAGAAGTTTTGTTATTTATATTGTTGGTGTAACTCCCCAAAAATTTGTATTCGATATTCTTAACATGTTGTAGAGTGTGAAAGATAATTCCAGGATAGTTTTCGGAACAAACGGATTGAAGGGAATAAAGAAATTCAAGAAAATATAAAAGTTAAATGTGCTCAGGTCAGGGTAATTTAATGATGGGTGACCCAACGAGCAGTTTAGTCTAAGGATAGTTTATAAAAATATGTGTTAAATGAAGTTCGGTGGTACAATTTGAGCTGAAAATGAGCAAAGATCGACCATTAAACGAGGCAAAGAAGTTTTCACCCGACACTATAAGAAGGGTTGACTGGAAGTTTGACTATACTCTGAATTGATGTATTGACCTCCGAAAATTATTCTGATCTCATAAATATGTTAGTAATAACTTAAATAACCTATTAGAAGTGAAAAATAAATATTCTGACAGTTTTAAAATTTTTGATTTCGGACCGGCTGCACAGGCCTCTGGAGCTAAAAGTATACCGAAATGATGTCAAAATGAGCTAAAATTTTTATCATATATTCTTGAATATATAGTGACATTTGGGGAAAAATTTCAGGGCAATCCAATATCATGATAAAAAATTCATATTTCAGAGTGAAAAACCAAAATTGGATTATAGGAGGGTCAAATCTGAGAATTTGACCATGATATTTTACGTGATATGATATTTTGGTGTAAGGATCATGTGTGTGTGAGCTCATGAAGGTAGGATAATCCTAAGTGTCTATATGAGTTACAAGTGACCAATTTTAATGCCATTAGATTTAATAGTGAATAAATGAATCTTGGCCTCACATTTGGCACACTTAAAACAAAATATATAAGGGAAAAAGGGTCTGAAAATCTCCTAGAAAATCGACCATATTCACCTCATTTCGTTAGCCAAACCGAAATCTCCATTTTTCTCTCTCTTTTCTCCATTTTCATCTAACCAAGTCTCATTCCTTTGAATTTCCAGCGCAAATTTTAACCTTATCCTCATAATTTATTCCTCTTTACATCTAAAAAGAGCTTGTATAAAAAAGAAGCCAAGAACATTAAGGAAAAAGGTAAGAGAAAGTAAGAAAAATTTTACGATTTTGTGAGATTTTGATGATATTAGTGGGAGATGTTATATGAGCATGTAGATATTGATTACTAGAGTTTATTTATAGTTTTAAATTGCTTAAATTTGTGACAAAAACTCATGAGCTATCCTTCTCTATTTTTGGCCAACAAAGAAAATTTAGGGATAAAGGAGAAAGCTTGAAGGAGAAGGGATGAGAAAGGAAGAATAGGAGATTTTAGACCATCAAGAGGTATGTGGATACAAACTACACTCAATTTTATTTAAATTTTGAATTTTGGTTAGGGGTGATCACCGGGCGGGGCGGAGCCGGGAAATTCTCCCCCACTCACTCCCTCGCCAATGGCGGGGATTCCCCACCCCCGCCCCCGCCACCAATATCGAGGAGGAAATTTCCCCCATCCTTGCTCCGCGGGGATCCCCGTCCCCCGATTTTTTTTAATTTTAAAATATAATATTTAATAAATAATAAATAATTAAAATTAAAATATAATATTTAATAAATAAAAAATTTAAAATCAATAATAATTTAAAATTAAGTATAATTTAAAACTTAATAATTATAAAATTAAGTTATATTTTAATTTTAATTATTTATAAAATATTATATTTTAAAATATTTTTTTTGCGGAGCGGATACCCCATTCCTCGCCCCTGATTCTAAGACGGGGATTTTTTGCCCCCGTCCTCGTCCCCGCGGGGGAATATTTCAAGGATTTTCCGCCCCGAATGAGGTGGGTCCCCGCCGGGGCCGGGGAATCCCTGCCCCGTGATCATTCCTAATTTTGGTATAAATTTACATTATGTAATAACATGAAATGGAAGAATTGTGTGAAATAATTTAAGGTAAAATTACAAGAGAACATTTTAATATGAAGAGAACATAAATATACAAAGAAAATAATTAATTAAGAGTAAAAGCTATAGTGGTCGAATGGGAACCCTACCAATATAAAGTGAAATTTTGATGATTTATAAAGTATTTAATAAAATTTTAGCAAAATAATAGTGATTAAATGTATTAAAGTGAAATTGAGTAAAAAATAATAGATGTGTAAGGAATTATGTATGAAACATAATATTGTTCATATAGAGAATTAATTGATATTAAGAAAAATAAAGCATAAATTGGTACATTATCCTATAAATAAATATTAAAAGTATAAATAGCATAGATTAAAGCATAAAAAGATTTATGGTTGTAAAAAGTATATAATGACCGAAATATATTTAATGGGATGTAAAATGTATAATTGATGTTTAGTTGAGTAATTAATAATAATTAGGCAAAATAAAGCATAAGAAATATAATAATGTTGATTAGAATGGAAAATGAGGAAGGTACCTAATTATGTAATAATTACATAATATGAAAAGTTAATGAAACTTAAAATTTACCGTGTGTAATTATTTCACTTCACCATGAAATGAATATAATTGGATATATAGTTATTTATGACATGAAGTTGGAGCGAGAAACAATTCATTAGCGAAAAATCTCTTGATGGTTGAATGATGAAGATGAGTAAATTTTATGGTTTAGTTACAGTTATATGATAATGAGCATTTATGTGATGAATGCCTAATTGATGAGCTTAATTGAATGTGTTTGTGAGCATGATGTGACTAAAATAGAATAATAAGGAAAAAATAATAATGCATAAATATGATAAGAAATAAAATTTAATAATGCCCTTATTGTCAGTGAAAAATTCAATTTTTTGGATAGTATGGCTAGCCATAGAATTTTATTTCGCGAGATACCATGAGTATATGAGATATTTGTTATCAGAAATGACCATGAGATATGAGACAAGATAGCCGGCGTACTATATGCATTAGTACCGGGGTATTGGTGTCGCACCTAGTGGTGGGATTCCCCTAATAAACTGTATTTACATCCCGTTTATCCAGTTCGTGGTTGTCTGCGGCTAGGGAAAAAATGGTAATTTTGTCTAAAATTGGGATAAAAGAGTAATTATGATAACTTAGATGCCATAAATATAAATAAATAATAAATAATGTGAAAATAAGATCAATGTGATAAGTAAGGGCAAAATCATAATTACGTGATAGAATAAGAGTAAATTGGTCAATTGAAGCAAAAAGAGTGAATAATGAAGTTAAAATAGTTAAATACGACAAAGGGGGTAAAATTTGTAATAAGTCAAGTTTAGGGATTAAATTGTAAATGTGCCATCTTCGAGAGATTCAAAGGATTAAAATGTAACTTATACATTGAAAATTAAATAAAAGTCAAACAAAGTCAAATGAGTCAAAATGTAAGTTAAATTGGAGAATAAGTCAACTCAGGGATTTAATTGGAATTTTTACATGAAGTTTGGTAAACAAATGAAATTCAATAAGAAAATAAATAAAGAAAATTGTAAATGTAATTAAAAAAATATTGAAGTGAAAAAAATATAATTAATAGGCTTAAAAAGTATAAAAAGGTAAATGTGTGATTAAGCAGGGGTGAAATCGTGAATTTGAATATTAATATAGCAATTAAAGAAATTAAATTGATTAGACAAGTTAAGAAAGACCAAAATACAATTTGTTACCATAAGAAAAATTTCAAGGTCTAAATTTTAATTTATGTACTTAATTTAAATTAAAGACCAAAAGAAGTCAACAAGTCAAAATTGGTCAAATTAAGGAAAAGTCAACTTTAGGGACTAAACTGAAATTTTTACTTAAGTATAGGAAAATTTTGAAATTAATTCAAAAGGATGAGTGATAAAGAAATTTAAAATAAATTATAGGTATGATAAGATTAAATCGTGAATTTATATAATAGAAGGAAATTATAAGGATTTAATTGTGATTTTTCTATTTGATAAGGAGATAAATGAAATTTAATAAAAAAAGCTATATAATTAGGATAAAGAAAAGTAAAAAAGGTCAAATGAATTAAAATGAAGATAAATAGAATTAAGGACAATGGGTAGTGAGCTCAGGGGTCTAACCAAAATGTTACATCCGACTAAAGATTTTATATATATATATCATTTAGTGCTAAAGAATTAAGTATAAGAAAAAGTAAAAAGAGAATTTGAATAAATTATTATAAATAATAGATGGAACTGTAGCATGATCAAAAAAAGAAAAATAAAATATGAAATGGTAGAATGGAATTAAGGATCAAATCGATAGAAAATAAAAGTTTCATGATGAGAAATATTTAAAAAAAACGAAGTGTAAATTAGCAGTTTTGAGAAAATAATTAATGAAATATTAATTTAGCTAGACAGAAAAATTTAAGATGTAATTCGAACAAAAATAAGAACCAAATCGAAAATATAAAAGGAAAAGAGAAAATAACAGGAGAATGAGGTATGACAAAGCATGAATTAACAAATGAAAAAAGAAGATTGGAAAGAAAATAAAAATGGAATTTTACAACTAATGAACTTTGAGTAGGGAAAACTTGCTTTATATATTATAATGAATCAACATGGAATTCCAAGTAAAGTAACAAAGAAAGGATAATGGGAAAAAAGAGATAGCCAAGTACTAGTAAATAATAATAATGCAAATTGCAGGGGCAGGACATAATCTAAATTATAACTGTGATAGCAAATCAGTAAAACATTAGAAGACAACATCAGTCAACGAAATAGAATTGTTTAAAATAATAATATTAATAATTTAAAATAAAATTTTAGTTGGATGAAATTTTGTGTAGTTGCATCCACCACTAAGCAACGCGGTTTATTAATTGTGCGCAGGAACATGTACTCAAGGACATAATGAAAGACTGACATGGCATGTACATCGAGGATGAGTAAGAGAATAACTGTTAAGTTATGCTATTTATAATTAGTGACTGGTATGTAATCTATGGAATCATTAGTGTAAACGCAATGATATTATAAATGTTGGTTTATATATACATATATTGAATATATATATGTGAATGTTGTGCTGATATCAGTGTTAGATTTATGTAAAATATATGGATATAGGAATGAATTAAGGGTGTCACAGTTGGCATGTATATAAAGTTAATATTTTGGATATGTAATAAGTGAATAGTAAATTGTAGTAGCTATGTGAATGTTGTGAGGGGGATATGAATGTTGAATATATATATATATATATATATATATATATATATATATATATATATATATATATATATATATATATATATATTAAGATTGTGCCTTCGATAGGCTGTGTGCACTATTTGCGTTTCAGGGGGCTAGTACAATGTACAATCGTTATATTATAAAAATTTTATTAAATGCATAGTGAATTTGACAGTTATAGGTCATCGACGAACTTTTATCGAATTACTGAATTTAAGTTATAACCTAAGAGGATTAAAGTAAGTAACATAAGTTATAAGGAATATAGTTGAAAAAAAAAATTCCGACCTATGATGTACCGGAACAGTGATAGGTGTGATAAGAGTGTTACAAAATAGGAGGTTATAACTAATAAAGGGTCCTTAGACTTTGGCCAATATTTAACTACTCAACTATGGAGTCCCAATTTCACTATTCCTCATGACTACCCAATTAATATGGTTGCTTGGTTGAAAATTCAAAAAATTACCAATGAAGATGTATAAAAAGTCTGTTTAGAATGACTGCAGAAGCTATTAAGAAAGTTATTAAGATTGCCTACCATAGCGAATCCTTTGCAAAAGGCAAAATTTGTGAGGATGGTTGTTTCCTTAGATCTCATAATACCATTAGCATCTCAAATCTCTATTGCTAGTAAAATTTTGCCTATTGAACATCAATTTATGTCATTAATTCACTATAGTTGTTAGGGGTGAGTATGTATCGGTTAATCGGTCAATTAACAATTTTATTAATTAGTTCATTAATTTTGGTTAACCGCTATATCAATTGTAATTTTTAACTAATTTTTCTGGATTAATTTATTGGTTAACTATTAAAAAATTTTAACATATAAATTTAATAAATTACGCAATTTGTAATATGATTTTTAATAGTTAAAAATGCATTCGAAATGAAAAAATACAAATTAAAATATAATATCTATTAAAAAATAAAATTTTCATAATTAATTATAAGAATTAAATATATTTAATATGAAATTAACAGCATAGTGCTAACTATGCACGTGTAATGAATAAATAAGAGTAATAAAAATATAATTTTAATTTTTATTTACTAAAAATATATATTATAATAATATTTTAGAAACTTATATATCATAATTTTTATAAATTACAAAAATATAAAAAAATTTAAGAGTAAAATTTAAAATATAATATTTAGAAAATATATATTTTGATCAGTTAACTGTCTGATTTAAAAAGTGAAAATCGTAAACCTAATTTTTTTATTTGATTACTGTAAAAATCGATCTGATTTCGTATTAATTTTTTGGTTAACCTAAATTTCATTTTTTTTTGCTCACCCATAATAGTTGTGGATGTTTTGGCCATACAAAACAAGATTGTACGAGTAATTTCAAGGAGGTGTCACCATTTACGAAGGTGCCAAAGAATGAGAATGAGAAATCGGCATAAGATAAAGTCACAATAAAAGATCCATATGGTTCACAAATGCATGCTAAGTGTAGAATTAGGAAAAACTACAATAGAGGTAATGAGAAATTGACACCAAATGTAAAAGGTACAAGCAGTGGGTCAAGGTTTGTCTCTTTAGTTAATTTATAGGGATATGAAGAGAAGACATATGCCATAGGGGAGGAGTAGAGAGATAGCTAGAGGAAGAAAATAATGAGAAAAACTTTAAAGTAGTGTGGACAAAAAATAGGAAGAAGATGGCCAACAATTCTACCCCAAGGCAAAAAGGCTTAAAAACCTAAACCAAAAAAGGTCATGATTAGTATAGGAAGGCTTTTAGAGATAATACAATTTTCAATAACCAGTGCCTAATGCCAAGTAAACAACTGGCCTGCATTCAAAATATAAATGTACTTTGGTAAATCTAGGCATTCTACAATAAAGGCTAAAAAGCTTTTGAAATAAGGGAGGAAAACTCATGTTGAAGTGGTAGAAAATAGCATAACAAGTAGTTCTCCAATCTCCCTGTAACACCCAATAGTCGGATATTGATCTGAATATCGGTGTCACACTGCATTATGGTGGTCCATAAATTATTATAACATTATCCATCTATAACATTTATATTCATAACCATTAATTCGTAAATCACGAAATTTGAATATATTGTTATTAAATTTACAGAAATTTGGGCAGCATAACGGCTGAAATCTAAATTATACCTTTCTGCAAAAGCTGCAAAATACTTTCAAAATATTCACAAGTATCCAACCCAACTTTCACAATCTATATATATACTCCACAAGATCAACCAAATACAGAACAATAGTTATTTCCAAAATTATACATATAACCATACATATATACAATACAATTCTTTTACTCATCTTATCAAATTTATTTACAGTACATGACATATATACAAGTCTAAAACTATATACAGTCCCCAAAACTAGTCATAACATCCTACTAGGCAACATTCATATGTCTATGCTAAAAACAAAACACAAAATACCGGATTCTTCTTGCATTAATTTTCTTCCAGTACAAACTCAGTCTCTATCTCCTGCGTACAGTACAAAACTACACACTAAGTACAAAAGTATTTAGGTGTAAACATAAACTTAAAACTCCAGAATTTCACTACAATTCATTCACATGTTAATCATAATTGTACTTCATTATCTCTTTTTCATCAATTAATTTCATTATTATACAAATTTTTTGATTAAATTCTAAATTTCACTTTTATTGGCAAAATTACTGTTTTGCCCTTACTCGAGAAATTCATTCTCAATTATGACTTTTAAGTTTTATTCTCAAATTTTATCACTTTAAATTTGAATTTCACACTATAAGGATAAATTTTCACTTTAGTTCTTAAAGTTTCAAAATTATACTTTTGTCCTAATTTACTTATTTTTTCAGTTCTTTTATACCTTTCTTTTGTATTTCAGTATTTTTATAAATGTTTTACCCTTATACTTCAATATTTTCTTTTCTTTTCAAGTTTTAAACTTTTTGCTTATGCAATGTCTTTTTTGCTTTTACTCATATAGTATTTTTATGCTTTAGCCAATACAGTATTTTTTTTTATATATTTTTGCCCCTAGTATATCATGAAAATGTATCACTAATTAGGATGAGCGAAACTATGGACCACATGGATCCCAATACTCTAGTAGTATCAAATACACACATATTCTTTTTCTTTTCTTTTTCGTTTTCTTCCAAACACTCCAATACAGTTGTGAAATCATATCAAGGTTACCACTATGCAAGTCACCGTAACTTGCTATTGCGGTTACAGTAATATCCCTATGGCTAGCCATGTACATCCTAATTTCTGATTCCACACATAATACTAAGGGCAAAATACAATTACAATTTAACACAGTTTACAATAATGCATCATTACCGATTCATAGTAATAATTAATATACATTATTAAAAAAAGTCTCAGTATTTCAAAAATACCAGTTTTTCAATTAAAATCATATGGTCCAATTATAATTACTTTCTTTATTTATTTTATTTATTATTTTTTTCCAATACATGCTCCTTACATGTCATATAGGTTATTATTTATACTTTGTTATGTACTTATTTCGATTTATTTTTAAAAAATACGCAAATTTCTTTAAGGTCTCTGTTCGGTTACCTTATTCCAATTTCTTCTTAAATTGCATTTTCTACTCAATTTAATCACAATAAACATGAAACCACATATTTTTCAATTATTTCATTTTAATCCATAAAATTTCATTTTAGTTCCTAATTGTTTTAGTGTGGCTGGATTTTTTCTTAAAATTAAATTTGTCTAAATTTTAATTAAATGCCACAATTTCACTAATTTATCATTTAATTTCACAATTCTAAGTTCAATTTCATAATTAATTCATAATTAATAATTAACCTAATTTTTTTTAAATTTTATATACAACATATATATTTTGAAATTAAAGGGTTTAAAATTATTCACTTACCAAAATTCACTCCAAATCAGTCAATAATTTTGCCTTTTCCCTAGTTTTTGATTGTTTTGCTTCATTCTCCTTGCTTTTCTATTGGCAGCAAATTTATGTCCAAATTCACCATAGTTTAAGTCAAATTTTTGCTCAAATAATTCACACAATACTATAACCAACACTTAATTACTCTAATTATCAAATAAGACTAAATTTTTCCCAACTTACCAAATTATCCACTTGAAGAATTGGACTATTTTCAGCTTCTTTCTCCATCTATAGCAACCAAAGATGAAGGGAAGTAAGATGAAATAATTTAATTGAGATTATGGTTGGAAAATCTTAGGAATTAAGCTTAGAAAACAAAGAAAATGAAGGAATAAGAAAAGAAAAGGCAAGACAGAAAATGGGAAAAGAATGGCAGGCCAACCAAGAGATAAAGATCTCTTATGCCCACATAAATATTTATCTACTTAAGGACAAAATCAATTAAGTCCTAAGTGGTCCAATGCTATATGTCACCATTTAATTGGCCAATACACTTTTAGTTACCAATTTTTGATAAAAATTATTCCAAAAATTTCTAAAAATGTTAATTAGGTCATGCTTAAAATTTTGGATTAATCCAATATCATTTCGATATCAAACTAACCTCGAATGTAAATTTTAATCAGTCTGAAAACTGAATTTTCAAAGTCTTTAAAAAATTCATTTTATCATTTAAAAAATTCATATACATAATTTCTAGTCAATTGGTGCAATCAAAATAATTTTATGAAGTTCAGAAAATATTTTTAAGCTAGTCAAAGTTTTCAGTCAACTATATTGGTCCCGTTATTTATTTTATTTTCTCCTTTTGGAGATATATTTGACCTCAATTTTAGCCCAAATTATACCACCAAATTCGTTATAAATAATACTTTTCAATGGTGAAGAAAAAAATTTATGGGCCCGGTGGGCCCTTAGTGGCACTATTCACCTCGAAAAGTATTATTCACATGATCAGTGATTCTTAAGGCGTTACACTCCCACCTTGTCATTTTTAAACAAAATATCAATAAATTTGGGGAATAGCCTAACAAGTCCAAGCTAATGGAACCATTTCAAATAATCGCAAGATCCTTCCTTTGCCAATATGGTCAATAACAAAATTATGAGAAAAGTCAATCATTCAAGGATGTGCCACCATCTACGAAGGTGCCAAAGAATGAGAATGAGAAATTGGCATAAGATAGAGTCATAATGGAATATCCATATGGTTTATGGGTGCACACTAAGTGTAGAATTAAGAATATCTATAACAAAGGCAACGAGAATTTGACACCAAATGTAAAAGGTAAAAGCAGTGTGTAACATCCCAATACCCTCAAAGTATTCTAGGATGCTACAACCACTAAAAATCATATCAGTATAGCCAATAAAAATCATTATAAAAATCAATTGATATTGGAGCAAATTACATAACCTTTCAATTAAAATATTTATAATAAGATACAAAGTTTCGATCACATGTACACATCTTGCTAAATTAGTTAGATATACAATTAAGAGTTTTACAATATATAAAAATACTTTCTATGATCTATGCTATTTTTCTGAAAACTCCTCAAGTTTGCCATTATCCTTACCCTCGAGAACAACTTCAACTTCAAACCTACTCAAGCAACACATAATTAAGTCATTTATAATAATGTCTCACTATGTATAAATAAAACACACCTAATTCAATCATAATTTTAGTATTTCATTCAACTATGTTCACTACTAAACTTAACTAACACTAACTTTCACTAACTAGAATTATTCGTAAGTACACAAATAAATCGACTATTTATTCACATTCAACTACCTTTACTAGTCATTAATTCCACTCTATTCAGAGTATAAATCGCTTAGGATTTTCCTTTTAAGTTATTGCCCCAAAGTTACTGATAACACCTATAAACTCTTCCATAAATCACTTTCCTAACTTGCCACAAACACTAGAATATTTAACATTACATCTAGCATTTGGTTCAAACTTGAAATCAGTATTCCAAGCTTCCTACATATCTCGAAACTAAAAATAAGAACTATGTAGTTCTAACATGCAATTTACATTCTACTAATTACAATAACATATAAACGTATATAAACCATACACTTTATATCATGCCTATCTCACATACATGTATTTTTAGATTAGCGTCATTACACACTTAATTATCACATTCTTATCAAGAATGATATACATATACTATAATCACTTTCTTAACTTGACCTTAGCATAATCATGGACAATTGCGAACACTAGATACCTGAATGTATTGACTCACTAGCCAACACGAGGGTGCAATCATTAAGCAACGCGAAGGTGCAATTGTTAAGGTACCCGAAAGTATCAAATCACTAGGTACCGTAAAAGTACAATCACTAAAATACCCAAAAGTATTGAATCACTAGACATCGCAAAGGTGCAATCACTATGATACCCGAAGGTATAGAATCAATATCCTATATAAGTCCACAACTATGTCTAAATCAAGCATACACTAGGGCATCACTCATAAATTCACCGTTTAATTACATCAAAGCTCAACTAAGTTAAAAACACTTCGTTATATTCATATACCAATAGTACATACATGATTATTCATTAAATTGACATTTCATGCACTCATGCCACAATACTCAATATATTTCACTGTGATTCATGCATAAACTTATAGTATTGTAAGTTAATTCATGCATAACAAGTCTCATTACCCTCCCTTACATAGGCTCACAACATTCATTAATGTTCAGGAGACATTCAACAACTTTCAGGATCTAAAAATTAAGTTTAGGCTGGAATAGAGGAGGGTCATAGCTGAGATAAAATGGTTTAAGCCATGACAATTGCTTCTGGTTTGATCCAAAATGCTTTGTCACGGCTGAGATGAAAGTGTCTCAGTCGGGATGATGCAATCTGCCTAAAACTCAGCAAGCAGATTCCCATGTTCAACTTGTACACCAATTTTAACCTAAAAAATGCAATTTTCAGGCAAAACTTTCTATTAGACATTTGTTTCATTATGTCTTTAGTTTCCATATAATGAATAATCATGCAATTTGGATAATTAAATAAGGAGATATACATAAAACTATACAAATTGCTTCTGTTGACAAGGCAACAACCATTACATGAATTATAGCTACTTTATAAGGACCTTAGAGGCAGAAATTGGTTTTGGTTTAAAATTATTTAAATCTGTAGCTTAACTTTTATTTATAACTAAAATCACTCTAATTGATGCTTTATAACTCATGTTATGCTTAAAATTGTCTTGACAATTCCAATGAGTCTTATGACAGAATTTCACTCTAACATTACACTTGCACTCTTTTAACTTATTTGCATGTCTAGACCTCTTAATCATATTTTACATATTTAAAATATATCACACAACACTAATATTCCATTATCTTTCATAAAACACATGTACACAAGAGAATTGACTGCTTATACCTTGTTTGAAGTTTAATCTTCTCATTTTTCTTGTTTTACACCTCTAATTGACTTTCTCTTCATTTAAAACTTTAGCACATCCAATTACTAGCACATTTAGTGTATGCACACACACACCCATATTTATATATATATATATATAGAGAGAGAGAGAGAGAGAAGATGAGAAGGAAGTTAATCTCACTACAAAGGTATAAGTTTACCTACCTTGATTAGTTAAATCACACTAAATCTTGCTAGATTTATCACTTGTAATCTAAAGAACCTTCATTACCTGAAGAGTGAAAGGAAAATAATAGAAAAACTAAGTTTTTTCTTCCAGCCCAAGTGGCCAGGCTCACCCCTCTCCTCACTTATTTCATCCTTATCTTTTTAACTTTATAGAAATACTAGTGTCATATCTCCATTGGTCACACTTTTTAACTTTATACAATTACAAATTGGTCCCAAATATTCCTTCAATCACTTAATTGCATGTAATTTCCACTAACATAGCATTTAAGCCAATAATTTTATTATATTTTATTTACATTATCTACTTATAACAAATTACAATAATACCATCACTTAATTTCTTTAATACTAATTATATCCCAATTGGTTACTAGTCCACTTAATCATGTCACATTCCTACTAAGATCTTAATTGGGGGCATTACACAATGGTTTAAGATTTATCTATTAACTTAATTTATAGGGATATGAAGAGGAGATGTATGGCATAGGAGAGGAGTAGAGAGATAGTTGAAGGAGGAGTAGAGAGATAGCTGGAGGAAGAAAATAATGAGGAAAACTTTAAAGCAGTGTTGAGAAGAAACAGGAAAAAGATAGTCAACAATTTTATCCTAAGGCAAAAAGGCTTAAAAGCCCAAACTAGATAAAGCCATGATCAATTTAGGAAGGCCTTTAGAGATATATAATAAAATTGTCAATAACCAAGGCTTTATACCAAGTAAACAACTGACCTAGATTCAAAATATAATGTGACCTTAGATAAATCTAGATATTTTACTGTTACGGCTCAAAGCTTTCAAAATAAGGGAGGAAGACTCATGTTGAAGTGGTAAAGAATACATAATAAGTAGTTCTCTAGTCTTCTACCTTATTATCTTTAAACAAAACATGAATAAAATTTGGAGAATAACATAACAAGTCTAAACTGATCGAATCCTTAAAATAATCACAATACGCCTTCCTCTGCCAATATGTTTAATAAACAATAATGAGAAAAGCCAATCATACTTTTTACTCCCTTAATACAACTAGCATGAATGAATGTTTCAATTAAAAAAAATCTAGTTTATATCTTCGACAAAGCTTCTTAATAACTCGAATTGCTTTAGGGTTGTTAAGCCCTCGATAATTCTAGCTTATGATTTTCACTGCCAGCAGCAGACTTGCTGAGCAGAACTGGCTGCTTTCAATTTATCCTATTCAAATTGAGATAGGTTGTTTAGCCCAACAAAATCTATAATGTTGGAAACTAAAGGAATTACTTGATGTTTAATCCCATACCTCTTCTTTCCTTCATCTAAAATAATTGTTCATTTTCCTTATCAAGCTTGTTTGTAAAAAGCCCACCATCATGGTCTATTGCCTCCATTAAGTTCTCACGTACTTGACCTTGCATATTAATATCTTGATTCACTAAAATCTCATCCTCCTTCACCATTAAAGATTCAACATTTGCCATACCAAACTTATCCCGTGGCCAATCACCAGTCCTGGTAACCATATAAGGAACATAAAGTTAGAAGACGCTCATATTGAAACTCTGCATGAACTTCAGACATTATGTTGAACTAGTTTCTTTTTTGTGTGGCAAAGGCTTCCTAACATCAAATTAAACCATAAGCCTCATTATCCTCCTGCAATCATTTGTCAAAGAAAACATATAATAAGATAAGAAAGAGCCAAAAAATTACTGAAAATTTTTGCTATTTTCTCAACCATACACTGAAGCAGCAACTTATTAACTTGTATAAATCATTAAAATTAATTGGCATTAAAATATATAGTTCAACCTTTTGAAGATGATGAAAAACCAGTAAATGGCGATTGAACATTCAAGGTCTACCCACCATAACCCTCTCAATATCCACTTCATAAAAGAAAAGAAAAGAACCCTTTGATCCCCTAAATCACTTATATTGACACCTCAAATCGGATGCTATAAATTTGTAAGGGTGTTTTGGATCGCAGGAAAACTGGCAATATTTACAGTAAAGAATCTCCCAACCAAACACAACTCAAAAGTTTCATGATGGACATTTTTTATATTCTAACCTTCCTCCTCGGCATCATCTAGTAACCATAGAGCAATCTTGATATCGTTAGATATAAAAGTGTTATAAAAGCAGACTAAGCTACGAAAAGAGCAGAGAATGTGCTCTCGGAGCATGCCGATTTTACAACAATAACCGTTGTCCTAGGGTACATCTTAAAAATTAATGTCAAAGTTTTGCATGAATATATTTATAAAAAAGCTATCTTAAAAAAATTGTTGAGTAAGAATTATAATTTTTAAGGGATGAGTATGAACCGGTTAACCAGTCCACGAGCAAAAAAATTAACGAATCCATTAATATCGATTTTTTAAAATCGCTAACTATTAATCAATCCGTTATATTTGGTTAATCAGTCTATCAATTTTGGTTTGGTTAACCAATATTTTTCGGTTAACCATTAAAATTTATAATATAAAATTATATAAAAAATTATACAAAATTCAATTCAATTTTAAATATGTAAAGTAATTTAATATAAAAATTATGAAACAAATATAATTTACTAGCCAAAATTCATGTTCTATAAATTAATAGCTAATATTATAAAATAGATTTGATATTTATTGAAAATTACTATGTTTTATTTTAAGTCAAATAAAATTTGGATAATACTAAATGTTATAACATAAACTCTAAAATATAAAAAATATAATTAAATTCTATTACGTAAAATATAAACATGAATATATGATAAAAAAAAATAACATATATAAAAATTAAACGGATACTATATATAAATATTACTATGTAATTAAAGAAAATAAATAATATAAATTTAGTTTAAAGTATTATGTAAATTTCACAAAAAAATAAAAAAAATTAAGGTATAAAAATAATAATATAATTTAGATATATTTTAAAGTATTTTTTATGTAAATTTTAGAAAAAAATAGAAAAAAATAGAAGATATATATGTGTGTGTGTGTGTGCCGGTTAATCATGGATCAACGGTTAACTGATACTTAAAAATATAAACTGTAACTATTAACAAAAAAAACGTAAAAATTAAAAATTTTAACCGAATCCATCGAATCGTTTAACTTTAAAAATCGGTTCGATCTCGAATTGATATTACGGTTAATCATATTTTCGATTTTTTTCTCATCCCTATTAATTTTCAACACTTAAAAAATTGTGAGAATTTAATAAATAAAAAAATAAAAAATATATGAGAAACTTAATGGCCAAAATTCAATAAATTTTGGGGTTTCATTTCATATTCTTTTTAAGCTAAATTGTATTCTTTATTTATCCGGAAAACAACAGCGAGCAAGAAAACTACGTCGTTTTGAGCTGAGAAACTCGAAGCCAGATTTTTACTTTCAATTAGGGGTGTGCATCGGTCGGTTCGGGTAAATCCAACCCGACTAACTAGAAATTTACATAGTTTACTCACTCGATCCTATCCTACATAAATATCGGATCCCTATCCGAACAACCCGATATTTTTTGGACACCAACCCGAAATTAATTTTTTTGATTTACATATTTAAATTAAAATCCTAAATTAATACAAATAATAATATTAAATACCATAAAAAATATATATTTTTAAAATACAACAAACTAACAATTTTAAAATTACATTAAATATATATTATATATTAATTAATATTATAGAGAAATTATAATTTTTATTTATATATTAAAAATTTGGATTATTTGGGTTAGTCGGATTTCACTCAATCCGAAATTCGATTAACACCTATATCAATAACCGAACCAATTCGATTAATTCACGTGAATGTGTCGGCTCCGATCGATCGGATTGGTTTTTGCACGCCCTGTTTCGACGCTTCTTTCACAGTCTCTCTCCCTCTATGGGAAGCTGAGATACTGGTGCTAAAGAGTAAAAGA